>RYFJ01002943.1:0-77872 GCA_003991445.1 Oryza meyeriana var. granulata | reverse complement strand
CCGGACCAGGACTGGGTTGCCAGCCAGTCCGGGTGGTAGACTTCCTTGATGAAAGCCCGCTGCGAGGAGCTTAGGATGTTCTCCCGGATAGCATCTTGCGGTCTTGAGTGAAGCGCCGCAGCCGTTGCTTGACTGCTTGCGTCTGGCTTTACGTGTAGGGCGTGCTCGATCAACCTCCCTTGGTACGCCCGGCATGTCGGTCGGTTTCATGCGAAGATATCTTGTTGCTGTGAGGAAGGTGACGAGCGCGTCTTCCTATTTGGGTCGAGTCCGTTCCCGACTAAGGGCAGTCTTGGAGGGGTCGGAAGGGTCCAGGGGATCTTCTTCGTGTCATGAGTCACGCTGAAAATTCCCGACTTCTCTGCTCTTTTATCGGGCCAGAACTGGATCTTGATCGACTTCGGATGTAGTGTGGCTTGGCCTGGATGCTCGCGCGCCCGACTGGTGCTTCTTGTGTTTGAGCCAGCTCGCAGCTCTTCCTTGTCGCAGGTGAAGGCTTGCTTAGCGTCGCTTGCGGAGGGAGAGGACTCCTGCTGGCCCGGGCATCTTCAGACACCATGTACGTGTAGTGCGGTATCGCCATGAATTTGGCGAGGGCCGGTCATCCGAGTATCGCGTGATACGCGGTCTCGAAGTCGGTGACCTCGAAGGAGATGTTTTCTGTACGGAAGTTGTGACATCCTGGCCCAATTAGGATATGGCCCATATGGCCCATGAGTGCGGTGTGCACATGATTAGTACCACCTTGCTAGTTGAGCAAGGGTTGAACCAACTTATAAGGCCTTGTCCCTCCAACCATAGTACTTCCGGGTTAACCCTTTTACACGAAGCGAGGACGAAAGTGTAAGTGGGGTGCTATGTGTAAGTGGGCCCGCCCGTCGGTTGGGCTAGGGCGTGCGGTTCTGGAGGGCAGGCTGTTACAAATGGTATCAGAAGGCCGACCCTCGCGGTTGCGCGTACGGGTCAGTGTGCGGGCATATGGCGCATGGCGCATGTGGGCTCGGTGTGAGGCACATGGCATGGCATATGGCGGGCCGGCACTGGACGTAACGGACGTGCGCTAAGAGGGGGCGCGTTCCTGGACATTTGCCTATATGCCTGTGTGGCTATGCGGGTAAGTTTGGACTGGCGGGGACGCCAGGTCCTTTGAGGGGGGCTGGTGTGTGACATCCGGGCCCAATTAGGATATGGCCCATATGGCCCATGAGTGCGGTGTGCACATTGATTAGTACCACCTTGCTAGTTGAGCAAGGGTTGAACCAACTTATAAGGCCTTGTCCCTCCAACCATAGTACTTCCGGGTTAACCCTTTTACACGAAGCGAGGACGAAAGTGTAAGTGGGGTGCTATGTGTAAGTGGGCCCGCCCGACGGATGGGCTGGGCTGCGCGGTTCTGGAGGGCAGGCCATTACAGAAGTTGTCCCGCGTGCCGAAGGTCACCGGCAAGGTTATCTGCCCGAGTGGGGTTGATGACAAGCCGGGGATTATCCCATGGAAGGGCGCGGTGCTCGGCCGTAGCTCTGAACGAGGAATTCTCATCTCGTCCAAAGTCTGGCGAACAGGATGTTGAGCGCGCTGCCTCCGTCGATGAGGTTTTCTTCAGCCTGATATTTCTGACGACCGGGTCTAGGACGAGTGGGTATCGTCCCGGGTGGGAAAACGCGATCTGGGTGATCTGCGCGGTTGAAGGTGATGGCCATCTCTGACCAGCGCAGGTATTGGGGGGGGTATCTGTTTGTGGAGACCGCTGGCGGGGGGCGTTAATGTCCCGCGCTGATAGCTTCTGCCTTGCGCTTGCATTCGTACGTGAGTGGCCCCCCGAAGATATGGTTGAGTTCGGCTTGGGGGTCCTGGAAATCATCAGCCGGGGACCCGAGTCTGGCTTGTCCTTGTCCTTGTCGGCGCCAGACGATGAAGCTTGCTCGGAGGCAAACTTCTTGAGCATGTGGCAGTCCTTGGCCGGCGTGCCGGCCCTTGGGGTGAAAGAGGCAAGGCCCGCTCATGACTTTCTGATAGTCGTATTCCGCTGGGGCCACGATCGACTGCGCCTCCATGTTGGCCACCTCATTGTCCGACTTTCGCTTGCGGCTGCCAGACTTGTTCTGAGGCGGCTCGTTGTCGGCTTTCGCCGCTGTTGTCTTTTTGTCGGGGCTCCTTCTTCTCGTCGAAGGCCTCTGCGACGGCTTCAGCCCGAGTCGGCGTATTTGTTTGCCATGTCGAAGAGAGTCCGGACAGTGGATTGGTGGCTTCGAGTGAACTTCGCATGAGCGGGGTGTCTTTTACTCCCTTGCGGAAGGCGCGATGACGACCTCTCTTTGATGCTTGGGATTTGATTGCGCTTCTCGGAAAAACCTTTTGATGAATTCACGTAGAGACTCGTTCTTTTTCTGATGCAGCTGGTAAAGGTCGTGCTCGGAAGCCGGTCTCTCGTAGGTCCCCTGGAAGTTAGCGATGAACCGCTCCCTGAGTTGTCCCCAGGAACCGATCGACCGCCTTGGGAGGCCTGTCAGCCATGTCCTCGCCGAGTCGGATAATGCGACTGGGAGGTAGTTAGGCCATGGCTCTGCTGTCGCCCCCAGCAGCTTGAACTGCTAGGACGTAGACGGTGAGCCAGGACTCTGGTTGGTCTTGCCGTCGTACTTTTCCGATTCCGGTAGGCTTAAAGCCGACTGGCCAGCGGACGTCCTGTAACTCCCGAGTAAAGGCTGGAATGCCTTCATTATCGTGAGGACTTGGGCTTCGGTTTTGCGGTGTAGCCGCTCGTAGTGGAGACCGAAGCGCTCGTGTTCATTCCTCCAGTCGGCGGCGTTCATCCTCTTCGCGTTCTTTCGCGCCGGGCCCTTAGGGTGTGGCGAAGATCGCGTTGTAACCGCAATCGGAGGTCTTGATTGGGTCGGCGGTCGTATTGGTGACGCTGCCGGTTGTCGTAGTTGGTATTGCCGAGTGTTGTTTGGCGGGACTCTTCGTGCTGCCGGGTGGAGCCGGCCGCCCGTCGTCGTGCTGATGCAGATGACTCCGCCGCTGGAGAGCCCGTTCGGTGGGTCGGTATGTGAGTGTTGCCTGACTGTTCTTGCTGCTGGCAGGCGACAGCAGTAATCATCGCCTTGATCTTGGTGATAGTTGGTGTGGCCTGATGATCCGGCCCAAGCTAGAGCGTGTCCAGCAGAGTTGCGGCGGCCACGACGTTCTGTTGCGGCGTGACGAAGACATCGTGGTCGCCGACTTTGGTTTGGAGGATCTGCTGCTGGGCGGCTCGCCCGGCCTGTCGAAGCCCGTCGTTGCAAGCTTGTCGGTTGGCCTCCTCTTGTTGTTGTAGTCGGCACGCCTCCTCTTGCTGCTCCTCTTGCAGTCGGCGCACCTCGGAAGGTGGCGTTGAAGCCATGAAGATCTCGCGGGGGAGGAGGAAGCTTGCCAAGGTGGAGTCCGAGTTGATGCTCGAACCACCATCCGACTTAGCGTCGGACTCCGAGTAGTTTATCGGAGTTAGGACGACTCCGACCTCCCTAGATCCAATCTGAAACGGTTCATGACCGTGTCCAAACTGAATCGCTGGAGGTCGGGTCTGCTGCGCGGGTTGTAGATGCACAGCGTCGCCGAATCCGTACGGGAGATTGACGATCTCTCCCCCTCTCGGCCTAACCCGCGCTGGCTCAAGGCCTAGCGCGAGTCGGACGCCGAAGGAGAGAGTTGTCCCGATGTCCGGCGATGTGAGGGACTGTCGTAGTAGAACGTCGAAGGAGATGGCGACGTCCCTGGGGCCGACTGGCGCAACGCCGGCTAGCTCCTCAGCTGGCAAGATCGGATCTGCCTCAGCCAAGGAAAGGTTGCCGAGTTGATCGGCGACGAAATCAAGGCTCCCGAAGGTGATGGTGTCTCCATTGGAGAACTTGTCGCCCTTGACTCCGTTGATGGGATCCATCGAATCTGTTGATGAAGAATTCGCCGGGCCCCTACCTGGCGCGCCAACTGTCGATGCTTTGCACCGGCAATAATATTATGGGGCTACTCGGCGACCTGGAATTCGGTGGATTGCAGAGGAACACAAGAGAATTATACTGGTTCAGGCCCTCGATGTGAGGTAATACCCTACGTCCAGTTGAGGTGTTATTCCTCTGAGGTGGTTTTTGTGATCAATGATCTGGTGTCTCCTCATGGGGCGCCCTGCCTCCCTTTATATACTAGGGGACAGGGGTACATGGTAAGGATCCCAGTCGGATACGACCAAGGGATTTCCTTCTTAGAGATAGAATCCTATCCGACTAAGGCTATGTTTCCTTATTGTACAAGGCACAGCCTGCCGGGTGCTATCTTATCTCTAATTACATGATCTGGCCCATCCTCTATCCGAGTGGCCCATGTGCTTGTAGTGAGGTACCCGGGGCCCATGGCTCCCACAAAGATCTTGCTCATATTGATTTTGGACCTATGGAAGCTATTTTCCAGAAGCCAAAAGCTACTGATAATCATCTAAAAGCTTTGTATATGAAGGGTCATATCAATGGGAAGCCAATTTCTCGGATGCTTGTTGATGGAGGGGCGATTGTCAACTTGATGCCTTATTCTTTGTTCAAGAAGTTGGGAGGTTCAGATGAGGAGCTGACCAAGACCAACATGACTGTCAGTGGTGTGGAAGGAGGCGAGCCCATGGGTGCAAAAGGCGTCGTCTCTATGGAGCTCACTATTCGGAGCAAGACATTGGCTACTGCTTTCTTCGTCGCCGAGACACAAGGTAACTTCAGTTTAATTCTGGGACGTGATTGGATACATGCAAATCAATGTGTTCCTTCTACCTTGCATCAATGTTTAATTCAATGGATAGACGATGAAGTAGAGGTTGTGCATGGTGATACATCGGCTTGTGTTGCTATGGCTTATAGTTCCACCATAGGCATACATGATAATGTCAAATGCTTATCAGGATTAGATCTTTCAGATTTTGAGCTTATCAGTTGTACTAGAGATGGCTTTGTTCCTGTTGTCATAAAGCCGGTTGAGAATCGGCTAAACCACCTCATGTGATTTAGATGGATTTAAATCTAGAGTGGTTGCAGCAGAGACTTGAGCACTATCGGGCGAATAAGAACGATATGTGTGAGGCCATTGAAGACTTTAATGATGTGAGTAAATTAGGACAAGGTTTTACATCGGCTGATCCTTTAGAGGAGGTTGATACTGGTGATGGTACTATACCAAGGCCGACGTTTGTAAACAAAAGTTTGAAAGCTAATTATAAAGCTAAATTAATCGAGCTGTGGAAAGAATATGTCGATTGTTTTGCATGGGAATATCATGAGATGCCTGGTTTAAGCCGCGAGTTAGTTGAGCATCGGCTACCAATTAAACCTGGTTTTAGGCCTTATAAACAGCCTCCTAGACGTTTTAATCCTATTATGTATGACCGAATTAAAGAAGAAATTAATCAGTTGTTGGAGGCGGGATTTATTAGGACTTGTCGATATGCTGAATGGGTTTCTAATATTATACCTGTTGAAAAGAAAGGTTCGGGTAAGCTCAAAGTTTGTATTGATTTTAGAGATCTTAATAAAGCTACTCCTAAAGATGAATATCCTATGCCTATAGCCGATATGCTTATTAATGATGCATCTGGACATAGTGTCATTAGCTTTCTTGATGGTAATGCTAGTTATAATCAAATTTTCATGGCTGAAGAGGATATATCCAAAACGGCCCTTATATGTCCAGGTTCTATTGGTTTATTTGAGTGGGTAGTCATGACTTTTGGTTTGAAAAATGCGGGTGCTACTTATCAAAGGACTATGAATTTGATTTTTCATGACTTAGTTGGTGTGATTGTGGAAATTTATATCGATGATATTGTTGTTAAATCGGCTGGTTTAAAACCACATTTAGCTTATTTGAAGCTTGCTTTTGAAAAGATGCGTCAATATGGTTTAAAAATGAATCCACTCAAATGTGCATTTGGTGTATCGGCTGGAAAGTTCTTAGGTTTCATTATTCATGAAAATGGCATAGAGATAGATCCTAAGAAAATTGAATCCATTAGAAGGATACAAGCTCCTACATGTAAGAAGGAGTTACAGAAATTCTTGGGCAAGGTAAATTACTTAAGGAGATTTATTTGTAACTTGTCCGGGAAGGTGAATGCTTTTACTCCTATTCTTCGGTTGAAAGATGAAACCGAATTTACTTAGGGGGCAGAACAACAAGCAGTTTTTGAAAAGATTAAATGCTATATATCTTCACCGCCTGTGCTCAAAGCTCCTAGGAGTGGTGTTCCTTTTAAATTATATGTGGCAGCTGAAGAAAAGGTTATTGGTGCTGTTTTGACTCAAGAAAACGAAGGCAAGGAACATGTTGTTACTTATGTGAGTTGACAACTATTGGATGCTGAGACAAGGTACACATTCATTGAGAAATTGTGTTTGTCCTTGTATTATGCTTGTACCAAGTTGAGGCATTATTTGTTATCAAATACTTGCATAGTAGCGTGTCAAACCGACGTGATTAAATATATGTTGCATAGACCAATTTTAAGTGGTAGAATTGGTCAATGGGCTTATGCTTTAATTGAGTACGATTTGGCTTGTGAACCTTTGAAATCTATGAAAGGCCAAATTGTAGCAGATTTTATTGTTGAGCATAATATTGATAGCAACATTAATTTAGACATCGGTTATGTTGTTTTTACTCTGTGGAAATTGCATTTTGATGGATCGGTTTGCAAAAGTGGTTGCGGTGTTGGTGTCATTCTTATATCGCCAAACGGTGCTGTTTTTGAAGCTCTTAACCGATTGAAACATGAGTGTACTAATAATCAAGCCGAATATGAAGCTCTCTTGTTCGGGCTAGAGATTTTGCATGACATGGGAGTAAAGCATGTAGAAGCGTATGGTGATTCCCTACTGGTGGTACGGCAGGTTTCTAAGGTATATCAATGCTTAGATGGATTTTTGAATGCTTATCTTGATAAATGTTTGGATATTATATCTTGCTTTGATGAGTTTACTATTTATCATGTACCAAGAGAGGAGAATCCGAGGGCTAATGTTCTGGCACAACAAGCGTCCGGCTATGATGTTCGGAAATGAAATTTTCATGAAAAAGAGCTGACGTTTCATGAGGCCGAGGGTTATGTCCTGGAGAAACCGGTCAGACCGCTTTCTCCCAACTGGTCTGATCGGACTGAAAATGGTCTGACCGTTTCTGAAACCGGTCCGACTGGTTTGTCTGCTGTAAATCCTACTTCAGCCATTGAGCAATCAAAAATTGTTGAGGATGAAGTTAGTGATTAGAGGAAGCCTCTTATTGATTATTTACAGAATCCTAGCTCTAAAGTTGACAAAAAAAATTCGACGATGGGCTTTCAAATTCACTTTGATTGATGGTGAGTTGTATCGTCGGACCGCTGAGGATTTGCTTTTGAAGTCTTTAGGTTCTGATCAAGCTAGAGTGGCTATGGGAGAAGTTCATGAGGGAATTTGTGGTACACATCAATCAGCTCCTAAGATGAAGTGGCTCCTCAAGTGAGCTTGTTTTTATTGGCCTAACATGATAGCCGATTGCTTCCGGTATTATAAAGGATGTGAAGAGTGTCAGAAGTTTGGAGATATTCATATGGTTCCCGCAGCGTTGATGCATCCTATTATCAAGCCTTGGCCTTTCCGAGGATGGGGTTTGGATTTCATTGGGCAGATTCGTCCTTCGTCATCAAAAGGGCATTGTTTTGTGTTGGTGGCTACAGATTACTTCACTAAGTAGGCCGAAGCAGTTCCCCTCAAGAATATGACTCATCGGGAGGTAATTGAGTTCATTACTGAGCATATTATTCATAGATTTGGCATTCCACAAACTTTGACTACGGACCAAGGTTCTTCATTTATATCTAAAGAGGTGTGTGAGTTTGCTGAATCTTATAAGATTAAATTGCTCAATTCATCTCCATATTATGCCCAAGCTAATGGTCAAGCTGAATCTAGTAACAAGATTTTGATTAAGCTCATTAAAAAGAAAATTGAAGATAATCCTAGAAGGTGGCATGAGATTTTATCTGAAGCTTTGTGGGCTCATCGCATATCTAAACATGGTGCTACTAAAGTTACTTCTTTTGAGCTTATGTATGGTCAAGAGGCCGTTTTGCCTGTTGAGGTGAATCTGGGCGCATATAGATTGGCTAAGCAAAATGATCTTAATGCTGTTGATTATCGTAACTTGATGATGGATAATGTTGATGAGCTAACCAACAACCGTTTGAAAGCTTTGGAGGAGATTGAGAAAGATAAAGCCCGAGTTGCTAGAGCTTATAACAAGAAAGTAAAAGAAAAGTCTTTTCAGGTTGGTGACATGGTTTGGAAGACAATTCTGCCTATAGGGGTGAAGAGCAACAAATTTGGTAAATGGTCTCCAAGTTGGGAAGGACCGTATAAAATTGTCAAAGTGATCTTCGGGAATTCTTATATGGTGGAAACTTTGCAAGGTCAGCGGCTGCCTAGAGCTCTTAATGGTAGATACTTGAAAAAGTATTATCCAAGTGTATGGCAAGATGCTTGATGTGATATGGCCTGTATCTTCAAATATCGTCCTTGGAACAAAAAGGCCAATGAGTTATGTAATGAGCATCGCCCTTAGATTTATTTTTGTTTTAACATGTTTTCTGGAACGCAAGCTTTACCAGAAAACAGGGGGGCATATGTTGGTGGCCAAAATTGTCACAAGGCCAATTTGGCTGGGAAAACCGGTCTGACCTGTTTCCCAAACTGGCCTAGCCGGTTTAGCCCTGTAGCTGATCTGGCAATGCAAACCGGTCTGACCAGTTTCCCAAACCGGCCTAACCGGTTTGGACCCAGTCCGAGTAGGATCAAGGAATCCATGTAGATCACGACTTGTAATTGGAATTCCTTGCAGGGACAAGACCTCCCAACCCTATAAATATAAAGGGCCACGGCCGATTGATTATCTATCCAATCGATCAATCAAAATACCTTTACTTTTTATTTCCTCCAAACCCTAGCTTTTCCAACCCCCTTTGCTTCTCCTTCTTCGTCTCCACGGCGATTTGGGACGTTCTGAGTGGCCTGCCGATCTCAGAACAACCCTAGGCGCATCATCCCTGACGGGGTCCCTCCCGGGGTGGTGGTTCTAAGTTTTCACAGCTTGCTTCAGGAAACCGGCCTGACCTATTTCCCAAACCGGCCTGGCTGGTTTGTGTAGGGGCTTCCCGTGAGGTGATTTCGACGACCGTGCGTTTTAGCGCAACTCGGTGTGTTGGCCCTAAACTGCGTCAACAATGGGGTCTTGGCCCTGAGCTCGGCAGTTGCAGGGGCTTCAACGATCTGCTCGAGGGCTGGAGCAGCAGCTTCAGCATCCGCTCCCTAGTTGGCCGGCGCTGGTAATTCTACTATTAGGACTGCTCCAACTTCAGCAAGTGGGGCTGTCTCTGGCTCAGCAGGTGACATTGCTAATTCTGGCTTGGCTGGGATGGCCTCGGTGGTAGGAGCTGCTAGCGTAGTCCCCTTGGGATCTATGTCAACCTGCTTCCTGCATGATATGCCAAATGTCAAGACACTACCACATCATTCAAGGTTCTTAAAAGATTGAAGATATTTTTTTATTACCTCTTGGAAGTCTTGAATTTCTTTTGAGGAGCTCTAGGAGATATTGGCGAGGGGCTTGATAGCTTGCTCGGCGGCAGAGAGCTGCCGACTGTCGGGCCAGTCGGTGCGGCGGTTGGCGGTGGCGATTTGGCCCCAGTCAGCTCTGTTCCCGATGCGGCTGACTGGGGGGTCGAGGCACTCCGTGGCGCTGGCCCTGGACTTGGTGACATCGGTCTTGGGCTTCGGGCCTAGGAGTTAAATTGATAGGGTCCTTGGTCTTCAGGCTCCCTAGCGCTGCACTTGACGTGCTTGTGTTCTTCTTGCTCGGGTCTTCAATTGGTTTCTTCTTAGCCCTCTTGGAGCTGGGTTGGGCAGCAGACAGGCTAGCCGGTCGCTTCTTTGATTTAGTGGCTGGTTGATTTTGGGAGTCATTATCAAACTCCACATAGTCCTGCAAATATTTCAACGACATACATCATGCATTGCAGAACAATCCAAGACAGATATTCACAAATATTCATCACAAAAGGATAACAAAACATCGAAAGATATGATCAAAAATAGCTTTAGAGTCGTTTGAAGCGTTTTGTTATCATGCCACACAACTCTCGAAAAATATAAGTTCGCAACAAATGGTGTCAAAACAATCTCATATGCACAAAAATAGCTTTAGAGGCGTTTGGAGCGTTTTGTTATCATGCCAAACAATTCGAGAAAATACAAGTTCGTAATGAATAGTGTTAAATCAATTTCATATGCACAAAATTTTCATTAGAGGCTTTTGGAGCGTTTTATTATCGTGCCACACAACTCCCCAAAAATACAAGTTCATAACATATGGTGTAAAAACACTCCTGTATGCACATTAGTAACTTTAGAGGAGTTTGGAGCGTTTTCTTAACGTGCCACACAACTCGTGAATAATACAAGTTTGCTACAAATGGTGTCAAAACACTCCCGTATGCACAAAATTAGCTTTAAAGACGTTTGGAGCGTTTTCTTATCATGGCACACAACTCGCGAAAAATACAAGCGCCTAACAAATAGTGTCAAATCACTCCCATATGATCAAAAATAGATTTAGAGGCGTCTGGAGCGTTTTGTTATCATGCCACACAACTCTCCGAAAATACAAGTTTGAAACAAATGGTGTCAATCACTTCCATATGCACAAAAGTATCTTTAGAGGAGTTTGGAGCGTTTTCTTAACAAGCCACACAACTCGCGAAAAATATATGTTCGCAACAAATGGTGTCAATACACTACCATATGCACAAAAATAGCTTTAGAGGCAGTTGGAGCATTTTCTTAACGTGCCACATAACTCCCGAAAAATACAAGTTTACAACAAATAGTTTTAAATCACTCTCATATGCACAAAAGTACCTTTAGAGGAGTTTGGAGCATTTTCTTAACGTGGCGCACATCTTGCGAAAAATACAAGTTCGTTACAAATGGTGTCAAAACACTTCCATATGCACAAAATTAGCTTTAGAGGCGTTTGGAGCGTTTTCTTAACGTGCCACATAACTCCCGAAAAATACAAGTTTACAACAAATAGTTTTAAATCACTCTCATATGCACAAAAGTACCTTTAGAGGAGTTTGGAGCGTTTTCTTAACGTGCCACACATCTTGCGAAAAATACAAGTTCGTTACAAATAGTGTCAAAACACTCCCATATGCACAAAAACAGTTTTAGAGGCATTTGGAGCATTTTTTTATCATGGCACACAACTCGCGAAAAGTATAAGTTTGCAACAAATGGTATCAAATTACTCCGATATGATCAAAAATATCTTTAAACAAGTTTGGGGCGTTTTGTTATCATCCCACACAACTCGCAAAAAATATAAGTTCGCAGCAAATGATGTCAAATCACTCCCATATGATCAAAAATAACTTTAGTGGCGTTTGGAGCATTTAGTTATCGTGCCACACAACTCCCAAAAATATAAGTTCGCAACAAATGGTTTTAAATCACTCCCATATGCACAAAAGTACCTTTAGAGGAGTTAGGAGCCTTTTCTTAACATGCCACACAACTCGTAAAAAATACAAATTCGCTACAAATGGTGTCAAAACACTCCCGTATGCACAAAATTAGCTTTAGAGGCGTTCGAAGCATTTTCTTAATGTGCCACACAACTTGCGAACAATACATGTTCGCAACAAATAGTCTCAAAACACTCCCTTATGCACAAAACTAGCTTTAGACGCATTTGGAGCATTTTCTTAACGTACCACACAACTCGCGAAAAATACAAGTTTGCAACAAATGCACTCCAAACACTCCCATATGCATAAAAATAGCTTTAATGGCGTTTAGAGCGTTTTGGTATCATGGCACACAAGTCGCGAAAAATACTAGGTCGCAACAAATGGTGTCAAATCACTATAATATGACCCAAAATAGCTTTAGAGGCGTTTGGAGTGTTTCGTTATTGTGCCACACAACTCGCAAAAAATACAAGTTCGCAACAAATGGTGTCAAAACACTCCTATATGCACAAAAATAGCTTTAGAGGCATTTGGAGCGTTTTGTTATCATTTCACACAACTCGAGAAAAATATATGTTTGCAACAGATGGTGTTAAATCACTCCTATATGCATAAAAGCACCTTTAGAAGAGTTTGGAGTGTTTTCTTGACGTGCCACACAACTCATGAGCATTACAAGTTCACTACAAATGGTGTCAAAACACTCTCATATGCACAAAATTAGCTTTAGAGGCGTTTGGAGTGTTTTCTTATCGTGCCACACAATTCGGCGAAACAATAACAAGTTTGAAACAAATGGAGGCAAAGCACTCCCATATGCATAAAAATTAGCTTTAGAGGTGTTTGGAGTGTTTTCATAACGTGCCATACAACTTGCGAAAAATACAAGTTCGCAACAAATAGTGTCAAAACACTCCCATATGCATAAAAACAGTTTTAGAGGCATTTGGAGCATTTTGTTATGATGGCACACAACTCGCGAAAAGTATAAGTTCGCAACAAATGGTATCAAATCACTCCGATATGATCAAAAATATCTATAAAGGAGTTTGGGGCGTTTTGTTATTGTCCCACACAACTCGCAAAAAATATAAGTTCGCAACAAATGGTGTCAAATCACTCCCATATGATCAAAAATAACTTTAGTGGCGTTTGGAGCATTTAGTTATCGTGCCACACAACTCAACCCGAAAAATATAAGTTCGCAACAAATGGTTTTAAATCACTCCCATATGCACAAAAGTACCTCTAGAGGAGTCAGGAGCCTTTTCTTAATGTGCCGTACAACTCGCAAAAAATACAAGTTCGCTACAAATAGTGTCAAAACACTCCCGTATGCACAAAATTAGCTTTAGAGGCATTCAGAGCATTTTCTTAATGTGCCACACAACTCAAAGAGCGAACAAATACATGTTCGCAAAACAAATGGTCTCAAAACACTGCCCTTATGCACAAAAATAGCTTTAGACGCGTGTGGAGCGTTTTCTTAACGTACCACACAACTCGCGAAAAATACAAGTTCGCAACAGATGGTCTCAAAACACTCCCAATGCATAAAAATAGCTTTAAAGGCGTTCAGAGCATTTTGTTATCATGACACACAAGTCGCGAAAAATACTAATTCACAACAAATAGTGTCAAATCACTCTGATATGATCCAAAATAGCTTTAGAGGCGTTTGGAGTGTTTTGTTATTGTGCCACACATCTCGCAAAAAATACAACTTCGCAACAAATGGTGTCAAAACGCTCCCATATGCACAAAAATAGCTTTAGAGGCGTTTGGAGAGTGTGTTATCATGCCAAACAACTAGAGAAAAATAGAAGTTCACACCGAATGGTGTTAAATCACTTTGATATGCACAAAATTTGCTTTAGAGGATTTTGGAGCGTTTTATTATCGTGACACACAACTCCCCATAAATTCAAGTTCGCAACATATGGTGTAAAAACACTCCCGTATGCACAAATGTAACTTTATAGGAGTTTGGAGTATTTTCTTAACGTGCCACACAACTCGCGAATAATACGAGTTTGCTACAAATGGTGTCAAAACACCCGTATGCACAAAATTAGCTTTAGAGGCGTTTGGAGCTTTTTCTTATTGTGGCACACAATTCGCGAAAAATACAAGTGTGAAACAAATGGTGTCAAATCACTCCCATATGATCAAAAATAGCTTTAGAGGCATTTCGAGTGTTTTGTTATCATGCCACGCAACTCTCCGAAAATACAAGTTTGCAACTAATGGTGTCAAATCACTTCCATATGATCAAAAATAGCTTTATAGGGGTTCGGAGCATTTTGTTATCATGCCACACAACTCTCCGAAAATACAAGTTCAAAACAAATGGTTTCAAATCATTTCCATATGCACAAAAGTATCTTTAGAAGAGTTTGGAGCGTTTTCTTAACGTGCCACACAACTCGCGAAAAATATATGTTCGCAACAAATGATGTCAAAACACTCCTAGATGCACAAAAATAGCTTTAGAGGTGTTTGGAGCGTTTTCTTAACATGCCACACAACTCACGAAAAATACAAGTTCGCAACTAATGCTGTCAAAACACTCCCATATGCACAAAAATAGCTTTGGAGGCATTTGGAGCGTTTTGTTATCATGCCACACAACTCAAAAATCGCTACAAATGGTGTTAAATCACCCATATATGCACAAAAGTACTTTAGATGAGTTTGGAGCATTTTCTTAACGTGCCACATAACCCGCGAAAAATAGAAATTCACAAGAAATGGTGTTAAATCACTCCTATATGCACAAAAGTACCTTTAGAGGAGTTTCGAGCGTTTTCTTAACGTGTCACACAACTCGCGAAAAATATAAGTTCGCAACAAATGGTGTCAAAACACTCCCATATGCACAAAAATAGCTTTAGAGGCGTTTGGAGCATTTTGTTATGATGGCACACAACTCGCGAAAAATACAAGTTCGCAAGAAATGGTGTCAAAACACTCCCATATGTACAAAAATAGCTTTAGAGGAGTTTGGAGCGTTTTCTTAACATGCCACACAACTCACAAAAAATACAAGTTCACAACAAATCATGTCAAAATACTCCCATATGCATAAAAATAGCTTTAGAGGCGTTTGGAGCGTTTTGTTATCATGCCACACAACTCACGAAAAATACAAGTTCATAATAAATAGTGTCAAAACACTCCCATATGCACAAAATTAGCTTTAGAGACGTTTGGAGTGATTTCTTATCGTTCCACACAACTCGCGAAAAATACAAGTTCGCAAGAAATTGTGTCAAAACACTCCCATATGCACAAAATTAGCTTTAGAGGCGTTTGGAGTGATTTCTTATCGTTCCACACAACTCGCGAAAAATATAAGTTCGCAACAACTGGTGTCAAAACACTCCCATATGCACAAAAATTAGCTTTATCGGTTTTTGGATCATTTTCTTAACGTGCCACACAACTTGCGAAAAATATAAGTTCGTAACAAATGGTGTCAAAACACTCCCATATGCACAAAAATAGCTTTAGAGGCGTTTGGAGCATTTTGTTATCATGGCATACAACTCGCGAAAAATACAAGTTCACAAGAAATAGTGTCAAAACACTCCCATGTGCACAAAATTAGCTTTAGAGGTGTTTGGTGTGATTTCTTATCGTTCCACACAACTCGCGGACAATACAAGTTCGCAACAAATGGTGTCAAAACACTTCCATATGCACAAAAATAGCTTTAGAGGCGTTTGGAGCGTTTTTTTATCGTACCCTATCAACAAAAAGGACAGTACTGATGGCAAATTCCTCAAAATTTTAGATTAGTAAGTGATATATACAAAATTTTAACTATGGACTTCTCGTTCATGAGCTGTTGTTATATGTATGACTAACTCCCTCTATTTGTTTGGACAGTGCCTAAAAGCTCTACTATCGAGAGGGTAGAGAATAGTTGGAAAAAAGAGACGATTTGCTAATCCATAATAAGCGGGCGGTGATTACTAATAGATGTACACTTCTTATAAGTCTGCATGCTAATCTATGTAACTAATTGGGTAGCGTGCTATGTGGATATTATGTCTGCGAGTACCTTAGGGTTAATGGGAGGTACTCCACGAACCCTGTAGTTTTATGTAAATCATCAATATACATATGTTTATTATAGTTGCTTGTTTTCATTTGCTAATGGGTAGCGTGCTATGTGGATATTATGTCTGCGAGTACCTTAGGGTTAATGGGAGGTACTCCACGAACCCTGTAGTTTTATGTAAATCATCAATATACATATGTTTATTATAGTTGCTTGTTTTCATTTGCTAACAATTTCTCTTCTTTGCATGTTCTCGATGTAGCTTCCTAAACACTAGAAGACTGAATGGACACTCGATGATAAATCCATTGAGGATATAAAGCAAGACATGTGCCACTTCATCCACCACGAGTGCTGCCACAAGTTAGGGCGGTTTTCCCATAAAGAAGGGCATTTGAACTCGAACAGGAAATTCAATTGTCTCGTTGACTAGGTCAAGAAAATCATATAAATTGTACGTGTGGATCGAGGTGTAAGATATTTCACAAACATCATCCAATACTATGTGTTTATATAAGTACTGTGTAAATATATTAATTAATAGCTTGTTCAATTGATTAATATTGTATATATTATCAAGTACGGTTTCGATCGACAAAGATAACCTTTTCTATTGACTGTCCAAACAAATCATCATCGATTCTATATATATACACATAATACATGAACCCAAAACTAAATTCAAAATTGGTGGGAAAATCAAATTCAAAATTTAGCGCATAATCTTCGCAGGCGGCCACATTGAAAAATACCTCCTATGAAACTGTCTTCACAAGCGGGCCACATGCCTAACCGCCTGCGCATAGATATCTTTGCTGGCGGCCGACCGTAAAAATCATTTTCACTAGTGGGTGTGCTGTGTGGCCCACCAACGTAAATTGTACCATGCTAGTGGTTTGCCGCTAGAGAAAAAAGTTGCATTTTCTCTGACCTTTGGTCATTGGCGGCTGGCCCAATCGCCACTAAAAACGTGATTTGGCCGCGAGAGATCTGCCTTTTCGTAGTAGTGAATACTGATGACAGCCTCCTGGCCACACGCCTAGAAGAGCACCTGACAGCCTAACTAGCCTAAATAGGCATCCCCCAAACTTTTTAGCTGCAGCAGCAATTGTGTGGCTACACTGTGCTACAAGAACATATAAATTATGACCTATTGGTCCAATTATGAAATAATAACGATTAACCTAGTTGAGTTACCTGTTATTGATCTACTATGCATGCTAGATGATGACACATGAAACACGATCTCTAGTAACAATTTCAATCTTAGTCAATGTACATCTCTAGTGATTTGAGTATTGATGCTCCTCCTCGATCAATCTAGCACATGAGTCACTTGTGCTCTCATAGTACATGATTGCTGCTGTAGTTATATGTTTGTGCTTCCACTACTATGAGAATTATTTTTACAAGTGGGTGGTAGCCCACATTTATATAGGTGTTTAGTGAGCCTCCTATGACTCAAGGCCGATACAATTTCCACAGGCAGTTCCTTAAGAAGAAACCCATGATAATCCCATTTTAACAAACAGTTCCTTAAGCATGTGTTTGGTTTTGGGATGAGATGGAATGGGTTAGACTTATTCCTGTTTGGCATGAGGGATGGGATGATCCTGTTTTTTGAGGTATGGGATAGTGTGGCCCACATGTCAGTGAGAGAGAGAAGTGAGTTGGATTGGTTCGCCAGTTTTGAGATATAAGATTGACCTAAATCTTAGGGGAATATTCCCTTTCAGGGATGATCCCGTTCCACCTGTCCCTGAATCAAACACCCTCAAATTTAGGCTCAACCCATCCCGTCCCATCCCAACCCATGAACCAAACACACTATAAGAGGGCCGCTTGGGGTAATCATTCTAAAACCTTACAAAACCTAGCAACCACGTACCCTAGCCCACCCGCACTCCGTTCTTGCTCGACTATCACCGCTCCTGTTGTGGACAAGCTAGATCTGACTGCTGCCACCTGGATGATCTCGCGTCAATGCACCAACCCTCATGGGGAAAGCACATATGGGTCCGTTGCTGCTGCCGTTGCCATGGATGAGCTCATGTGGATCCACCTGCCACTGCTGGCGGTGGTTAAACCCCATTTCGACCACTAACCTTTAGCAATAAAACGGGTAAAACAATGTTCAATGCATCGATTTGGTTTAGATTAATCCATTTCCACTAGTTTTGTTTTGTCTTAGCTACTTTGCAGATACCATCTAAATAAAGCCCGAAATGCATGAATTACGAAAAAGAAGACGCTGACCAGGCCAGGAGGCCTGGCCGACCAATCAAGGTTGGCTGACCGGCCACCATAGATAGGCTGACTGGCCACCAACACCCTAGCAGGAGGCCTAGGGGGGCCAGCCAAGCCGGCTGACCACTCCAGCCCGGCCGATGTGGAATACTAGGCCGGCCGGCCTCGCTCCCTCAGCCCTAAGACCAATTGACTTGAGGAGGAGGCTGACCGACCTGATGGTGGGCCGGCTAGCCCACTCTTCTAGGCCGGCCAGAAAAGCCTGAAGTGCAACCGTCATTGCAATAGGATCCGAGGCCAATAACTGCCATTCGGTGAAGATCCTGGCTGCCGATTGAAGATGCCGACCTAGGGAAGGGTCCGGCCAGTGCCATGTTGCTCAGGCCCAGCTTTCCTGGCCAGCCGGGCACCGACCTCCCAAGGGGTATAAATACCCCCTCCTCCTCACACAACACTCACACTCATAGCTCGCCCATGTGCAGTTTTCACTCTCCACTTTCCATCATTAGATGCTAGAGTGTTGGGATTAGCTGACTCTAGTTCATAGAGGTGTAGGAGGAGTTCAGTTGGTAGTCGAGTCAAGTCGGGAGTCGATTCGAGTCAGGAATTGGGCGGTGTCCAGAGGACTGTCTTCGGAGTTCGGTAATGATTCTTGTATCCTTTCTGATTTGTACATTTCAGTTATTTACCATATATTTCCGAGCAATTATTTTCTGCAATTTAATTTGCAGTCTTGATTGCAGAATATTTGTCCGATCGACCAATTGGCCGATCGAGTGACTAGTTATCTATGGTGTCGAGTCTTATAGGTTTCTTGCCCGGGTTTAGCTCACCTAGCTAAATCTAGGGATACTTTCTTCTGATCAGAGGAAGTATTTAGTGTACGATAAAGGCGTGGTGCCTTGGCCATATTGTTTCAGGGAAGGTAAGCTAGAGAACCGGAAACAGATGTAGTTGGTCGGGTGGTGATAATCTTGGCATCCTTTGTAGTCGTCCACGTTAGCTCTAGTATGTTGGTGTTAGAAGACCCGGGAGAGTCATTCTTCAATAGAGGGAATTGGTGCTCTGGTGGCGATGTAAAACTCATACCCCAGTGATACTAGTCGTCTCAAGAATAGCTCGAGTTTGAAATTAGATTACCCCGTAGTCTCCTCCGAAACTCCAAGAACTAGATAGGTTGTATGTGTGAGGACATGGGTCCCAGGTACCCTTACAGAAGGGGAATATGGCCACCCAGAAAGGAGGTGGGCCGGCTCATGTAATTAGAGATAGAGTAGAACTTGGCATCATGTTACCTTGTACCACAAGGAAACGGATAGAATTCTAGCCGAATACTCTATGTAAAGATAAGGGAACCCTTCGTTGTATCTGGCTAGGTTTCCTACCTTGTAACCCTCGCCCCTTGACCTATATAAGGCGGGCAGGGAGCCCCCTCGGGGGAAGAACTCATATACCAGTGAAAGCAATCCACCATAAACAGGAGTAGGCTATTACCTCTTGCCGAGGGCCTAAACCTGTCTAAATTAGAAGTCTTTCGAATCCATCCAGCTTAAGGTCCGATGTATAGCCCCTTCATCTTTATTGCCGGTATACAACATTGATAGTTCACGCACCAGGTAGGGGGCAATGACGAGATTATCATCAACAAGCTCAATGGATCCAATCTCTGAAGTCGCCGGCATCACCTTCGCTCCCGAGCAGGCCTTTCGCTTCGGGAGCCTTGACTTTCTCACCGACACCTTTGGCAATTTTTCTCTTTCTGAGTCAGAGACGAACCGATCGGAGGGAGATTCCATCAACCATGTGCTGGTTGGACTTGGCAATACTGCAGCAATCTTCAACACATACTCTGGCAGCAACCTCGATCTACAAGATCGGAGGCAACTCACTCCCCTAGGGTTTGACTCGGATATGCCTAGCGCCTATCGGGATCAAATCTAAGGGAGATGAGATCGTGAGCTCCTCAATTGGCCTCACCAATGCCGCAGCCATCTTCCACACCATCCTTAGGCGGCATCCTCGGTCCAACAACTTGGTGGTGACTCGATCTCCTAGAGTTCGATTCGGATATAGCCACGAGCCAGTCGGGCATGGACCTTGGGAGGTAGGGGTCATCAACTCTATGGTTCACTTCTCCGACTCCGATGACGAGTTGGAGAGCGGTACTGGCAACTTCTCACCTCCCCGAGAGGTATTTAAGGCATCAAAAGGAAATCCAAGTCCAAGTCAGGAAGCTCGCCGACTGTCGATGTTTTACACTGGCAATATGAATATAGGGCCACTCGTCAGATCGAAACTCGGTGGACTGCAAAGGAACTCAAAGAGTTTATACTGGTTCAAGCCCTTGAGATGAGGTAATACCCTACGTTCAGTTGTGGTGTATTTTCTTTGAGGATGTATGGTGGTGATTCTAATAAACCGGATGATTCTTCTAAACTTGCCCTCATGGGGCGCCTTGCCTCCCCTTATATACTGGGGGACAGGGTTACAAAGTAGGAGTCTCAGTCGAACTACGACCAAGGGATCTCCTCTTAGAGATATAACATGCCCAACAAGGACTGTTTTTTCCTTATCGTACAAGGTCAAGTCTGCCGAGTTTTGTCATATCCCTAATTACAAGGCTAGGCCCATCCTCTTTCCGAGTGGCCCATATGCTTGTCATGAGGTACCCAGGGCCCATAGCCTCCACAGTAGCCCCTAAGACCTTCATAGTTGAGTCACAGCTGATGCCGAGTGCTTATCCTCCATGGTGAAAAATTCCTGAGTGCATTGCTCCCGAGTACTCTTTGTCCGAGTGCTTCTTCTCCCGAGTCCTACTTTATGTTAGCTAGAAATGAGGCTATGAAGGGCTTCATGTAGAAATATAAATAGTGTGCACCAAATAGGCGTACCTATTAGGTATATCCCCCGACTTTGTGCTTAATTGTGAAACAATTAAACATAAAGTCAAAGATCTTTAACCTTGTAGCATTTTCCGAGTAGTGCACTACTGGTATATGAGACTCTTCGGCATCATGTCAGCCAGAATATTTTTAAGTCTTTCCTGAGTAGTATATCACTTGGAAGTTAGACTCTTCAGCATCATATCAGCTGGAATGATTTTTGCTCATGGCAAATAATGGCTAAGCATGTAAGTCGAGTACTAATTTATGGATTTTAACCCAATACGTGGTCAGGTGTACTTGAGAGATACCAGTATCCCCAATTTTAATGAAGACCAGCTTGTGATTCTTATAAGGATATATCCTCAATACCTGTTAAATAATCAAGATACCCGAATGTATACATTCGGCTGTAAGCTTAGCATGAAGCATATCCTGATTATTTAATTGGTTTCTGTGAGTAGCACCAGCACTGTGATTTTAACACAGCCAGCGAGCGGCCCAAATAGAGCATGCTACTGTAGAAACTCATATCTTGTGGCCCAGTGCCAAATTTGCAGGCCTAAGCCTACTTATCATCACAGGCTCTATAAAGACAGGGAGAGAGAAAAGATTCCCTCGTCTTCTCCAATCTGCCAAATGTTTCGCCTTCCAACTTCCGCGCCAAAATTTTGCACCCTGCCTCACTAGGGTTGTCCATTGCTAGCTCTTTCCTTTTGAAACTCGAGTGATCCCGCTCCTCCACGTCCATTCCGAGCCCCTAGTAGCATTTTCCCCAAATCTCCTCGCCTCAAGCCATGCCGAGAGCTTCAGAAATCCTAGAGGTGCCTGAGGAGACTTGGCCTACTTCGGATTGTGGCTCGACTAAGTTGAAGTACTTGGAGAAGTTGCTGAGATTGCAGAACCGTGAAGTCATCCATTGGTGTCCGGCTAAAGGGGAATCAATTCCGGCGCCCCAATCTGGTGAGATTGTAGTCTACGCCTCTTTCTTTGATCGGGGTCTTGCTCTTCCTTCCTCAGATTTTCTTCGTCAACTTCTTTCCTTCTATGGGCTAGAACTAGTAAATCTGAACCCCAACTCCATCTTTCAAATCTCCATATTTGCAACTTTGTGTGAATGCTTTCTGGGTGTGGAGCGCCATTTCAATCTATTCCGATACTTGTTCCACATCAAATCTCAGCCCTCCAAAAACAAGGTCCAGGTGATAGGGGGAGCCGGTCTCCAGCTTAGGAACAAAATGAAAAGAATCTATCTTCATGTTCCTTTGAAAATCTCCCTCAAGGGCTGGCACAGAGAATGGTTCTATTGCTCTGATCTTGAACCCTCTCTGCCCCTGTTTACTGGCTTGTCTCCGGTGGTCTCGCCTAATTGGTCATCGGTACCAAACTTCGAGGAGATGGGCCAAGTGTATCAGTTGATTGTTAAAATTGACAAGCTGAAAAGCTCTGGATTGACTGGTCCCTAGGTGGCCAGATGTTTCTTGAATCGCCACGTCAGGCCGCTAAAGCTGAGAAGCCACTTTGGCTGGGATTATAAGGGAAAAATGATCCCAGCCGAGAATACCTGGATCTGACTGACAAGCACAAGGTGACTGACATCATGCTCAGCTATTTTGCCAGTTGGGTAATTGAGACTGAAGATGCAGAGCGTGCCACCGCAGCCTATAGCTAGAAAAGGCCTCGTCCAGAGGTAATATTGAAATGCTGACTTTGCTGTCCATCTATGATGAATGCTTGTAAATGTATATCCTGGATTGTTCTGCAATGTATGATGTGCATTGTTGAATTTCTTGCAGGAATGTGAGGAGTTTGATGAAGACTCCCAAACTTTGTCGGCCGCCAAATCTAAGAAAAGGCCTTTGAGTCCCTCTGCTGCCCAGCCCAACTCAAAGAGAGCTAGGTAGAAACCTGCCGAAGATCCGGGCAAGAAGAGGGCTAGAAGACCGAGTACTGCGGCTGGGAGCCTGAAGATAAAGGATACTGCCAGTGTAGCTTCTAGGCCGCCGAGTCCAAGGCCATCGCCTCCACGCCCGAGACCAACACCAGCAGGCTCAGCAACATTGAGCCCAAGACTAGCATCGCCGAGCCTGAGATCAGCTATGTCGAGCCAAAGGGCGGTGCCTCCGAGTGTTTCGACGCCCCAGTCGGCCGTCGCAGAGACTAGACCGACCAAGACCAAAGCGCCACCGCCGACTGCTGCGCCGACTAGCCCGGCAGCCAGCAGCTCTCCACCTCCAACATTTGGAGCCCCCTCATGGAGGTTCAAGACCTCCAAGAGGTAAGCAATCTTGAATATTCTAAAAATCTTGATTAGTGTTGTAGTGTCTTGATATTTGACTCGTTGTGCAGGAGGCAAGTCAACATAGATCTCAAGGAGACCACGCCAATTACTCCTATTGCCGAGCCAGCCCCAGCCATGCCAACACTAGCAAGCTCATCTGCAGAGCTAGTGACTGCTCCAGTTGTAGAAACTGAAGCTGTCCTGACAGCAGGACCGTTAGCACTGGCTGACCAAGGGGCAAGTGCTAAAGCCATTGCTCTAGCCCCTGAGCGAATCCCCGAAGCCCCAGCAGCTGCCAAGTCAGGAGCTAGGACCTTGTCGCCATCCATATCATCGTCCTCTTCAGATGAAATGGATCTCCCTAGGCTTGAAGCCCCTCCTCGTAGGTTTCTGAGAACGTTCCATTGGGTAACCCCCGAGGGAGTCGTGGAAAGGTACGAGCATGATGAGGAGGCAGCGGAGAGGGAGCACGAAGTTCTTCTTCGTGTCGCAATCGCCACGTCTCAGGGAGTCCAGGTATAACTCTTGCCATACTGAGTTCTTGACAATCTTCCTTGCTCTGGTTTTCTGCCTCTTGACTCTGTTTTGCTCTGTTTTGCTCCGAGCAGAAGATGGTCGACTGCTTAGAGAAAATGAACAAGGTCTTGACCCAGCTCGCCCCCTATCTCCAAACATTGGGCCAACTCTAGGCGGCCAAGGCCGACCTGGAACGGTCTAGTTAGGAGAAGGAGACTTGGCTGAGGGGAGCAGTTGACCAGCTTAAGGATGAGAATTAGGCTTTAGCCGAGAAGATCAAAAGTAAGTCTCCTGTATTTGTCTTCCCGAATAAATCCCAAGTGTATTTCTCCAGCTGTGTTGATTCCCAACTGCCCAATGTCCTGACTGTAATCTTAAGTTCTTGACTATTCTGATGTACAACCCTCAAAGCCGAGTTGAAGACCTAGATAGAGGAGAAAAAACAATAGGAATCTAAGTTGAAAAAAGTTGAAAAGGCTAAGACTGAACTGGAGAAGGCCGAAGCCAAAGTAGAGGCCAACTATGAAAGTAAGCCTTCCCTCTGACAGCAACCTTAACCAATCCTTTTGTTACTCCGACTACAGTTTCAGCTAACAAGTGTACTTGCCAATGAATCTGAGCAGCTTCGAGAGCCAATGCCCAAACCCAGTTTCAAGCCTTTGCAGAGGAGATTAAGGTCGTCAAGGAGTCACGGGAAATTCTTGCAAAATCCGTGAAAGGGCTCCTTGACATTATGGTTCTCACCACATTGGAACCAGCTCCAATATAGTCTCCCAGGTGCAAGCGCGCCTTAACGAAGCCCCGAGTATCATGAAAAAGTACTTGGACAAGTGCATTGCTGTTGGCGTGGCCCAGACCCTTGCCATGACCAAGTCAATCTACCCTAGGGTAGACCTTGAGGCTATCGGTGAGGGGTTTGCTGAAGAGACAACACTTGAGGAAGCACTGGAGTTGATCACCGAGGCGAGGCTGACTACAGAGGCAATCGCAAAGGACCAGGGAATGTAAAAACAAACCATCGTGCAGTCGGTGTATATAAAGCTTTTGTGTAATATATGTACAATGTAGCCGAGTTCTTGGTTTTCCTTAGTTATCATTAGCTTTACTTGACTATATAGTCTGCACCAAGTCGATCGATAGGAACTTAATAAAAATCATTCTCCTCAAAAAGCTATACTCAGGCAAACAAAACATAATCATTGTAAAACTTCATAACTTAGTCAAAACAAGCTCGTATATTGTTAACAAAGCACATATAATATATGCAGCCCCTGACTCACTACTCGGTTGAAACAAGAGATGTAGTGAGTCAGAGAAAAACATTACGTATGTATGTGGGAAAGTACAAAACTCAGGTATAGAAAGGACGTAGTGTGGAGGCCATGGGCCCCGGGTACCTCATCACCAGCATATGGGCCACTCGGATAGAGGATGGGCCGAATTATGTAACTAGGGATAAGATAGCACCCGGCAGGCTTCACCTTGTACGATAAGGAATAGCAGTCTTAGTCGGATAAGTTTCTATCTCTAAGAAGGAAATCCCTTGGCCGTATCCGGCTGGGATCCTTATTGTGTACCCCTGTCCCCCAGTATATAAGGGGAGGTAGGGTGCCCCTCAAGGGGCGACGAGATCATTGATCGATATAACCTCTTAGAGGAATAACACCACAACTGGACGTAGGGTATTACCTCACATCGAGGGCCTGAACCAGTATAAAATCTTCTTTGTGTTCTTCTGCAATCCACCGAATTTCCCCTCGTCGAGTAGCCCTATAGTTCTATTGCCGGTGTAAAACATCGATAGTTGCGCGTGCCAAGTAGGGGCTCCAGCGAGTTTTACATTTACAAGCTCGATGGATCCAGCAAACAAGATCGACGGCGACAAGTTCTCTCCTGGAGACGTTATTTCATTCGGAAGCCTCGATTTCATCGCCGACCAGATCGGCAATCTTACCTTGGCCGAAGCAGATCCAATCCAGCCGGCCGAGGAACCAGCCGACGTTGCGCCAGTAGGCCCACAGGACTCCGCAATCTCCTTCAGCAATCTACTGCGGCAGTCCTTCACTTTGCTGAGTATGGGGACAGCTCTCTCCTTCGGTGTCCGACTTGCGCTAGGCCTTGAGCCAGCTCGGGTTGGGCCGAGAAGGGGAGAGATTGTCAATCTCCCACACAGACTCGGCGACACTGTGGATCTACCTCCCGCACCACAGACCCGATCTCCTGCGATTCAGTTTGGACACGGCCAAGCGCCGTTTCAGATTGGATCTAGAGAGGTTGGGGTCGTTCTCACTCCGATAAACTACTCGAAGTCCGACTCCAAGTCGGATAATGGTTCGAACACTAGTTTGGACTCCAATCTGGCGAGTCTCTTCCTTCCCCGTGAGATCTTCATGGCTTCAACACCACCATTCGAGGTGCACCGACTACAAGAAGAGCAACAGGAGGAGGCATGCCGACTGCGACAACTGGAGGAGGCTGACCGCGAGGCTCGCAATGACGAGCTACACAAGGCTGGGCGAGCAGCTCAGCAGCAGATTCTCCAGACCAAAGTTGGCGATCACGACGTTTTCGTCACGCCACAACAGAATATTGTGGCCGCCGCAACTTTGCTGGACACGCTTCAGCTTGGGCCTGATCACTAGGCCACCCCAACTATCGCCAAGATCAAGGCGATGATCACGGCTGCCGCCTGCCAGCAACATCAACAGCAGTCGGGCGATATTGTGGTACCGACTAACCGGTCAGGATCTCTAGCAGCAGGCTCATCCACGTCTACATGGTGTCTAGGCAAACCACACTCAGCAATGACAACCGGCAGCGTCTCCAGTATGATCACCGACCGAATCAAGACCTCTGAGAGCGCCTACAACACGACCTTCACCACACTATTAATGCCCGCTGCCACGAACGATACGAAGACGAGCGCCGCCGACTGGAAGATGAAAACGAGCGCTTTGGTCTCCATCACGAGTGGTTTAACCGCCGTGGTCGAAGCCCGAGCCCTCACGAAGACGAAGGCATCCTAGCTTTCACTCGGGAGCTATAGGACGTCCACTGGCCGGCTGGCTTTAAGCCCATAGGGATTGAAAAGTATGACGGCAAAACAAACCCTGAGTCCTGGCTCACCATATATACCCTAGCAGTCCGAGCTGCTGGGGGCGACAACAAAACCATGGCTAACTACCTCCCAGTCGTGCTAGCCGACTCGGCGAGGACATGGCTAACAGGGCTCCCGAGGCGGTCGATCAGTTCCTAGGGAGAACATAGGGAGCGGTTCATCGCCAACTTTCAGGGGACCTACGAGAGACCATCTTCTGAGCACGATCTGTATCAACTACACCAGAAGAAGAACGAGTCTCTACGTGATTTTATTATGAGGTTCTCCGAGAAGCGCAACAAGATCCCCATGATCTGCGACGAGGCTGTCATCGCTGCCTTCCGCAAGGGAGTAAAGGATGCCCCGTTCATCGCGAAGTTCACTCGGAAGCCACCACCCTCTGTCCGGGCTCTTTTCGACATGGCCAACAAATACGCCGACTCGGCTGAAGTGGTCGCAGAGGCCCTCGACGAGAAGAAGGAGTCCCGACAAAAGGATCAGAAGGCGAAAGCCGACAACGAGCCATCTCAAAACAAGTCTGGCAGCCGCAAGCGGAAGTCGGACAACGAGGTGGCCAACATGGAATGCACTCGGTCGCGGCCCCAACGGAATAATGACTACCAGAAGGTCATGAGCGGGCCATGCCCCTTCCACCCCAAGGGCAAGCACGCGGCCAAAGATTGCTACATGCTTAAGAAGTTTGCCTCCGAGCAGGCTTCATCATCTAGCGCCGACAAGGACAAAGACAAGCCAGATCAGGGTCTGGCCGACGATTTCCAAGATCCTCAGGCCGAACTCAACCATATTTTTGGAGGGCCGTCTACGTACGAGTCCAAGCACAAATAGAAGCTATCAGCACGCGACATTAATACGGTCTCTACGACGGACACCCCCCAGTACCTGCGCTGGTCAGAGATGGCCATTACCTTCAATCGTGCAGATCACCCAGATCGGGTCTCTCACCCAGGACGCTATCCACTCGTCCTGGACCCAGCCGTCAGAAACATCAGGCTGAAGAAAAACCTCATCGACGGAGGTAGCGCGCTCAACATCTTATTCGCCAAGACTTTGGATGAGATGAAGTCCCTTGTTCAGAACTACGGCCGAGCACTGTGCCCTTCCACAGGATAATTCCTGGTCTGTCATCAACCCCACTCGGGCAGATCACATTGCCAGTAACCTTCGGCACGCGGGATAACTTCCGCACGGAAAACGTCTGCTTCGAGGTTGCCGATTTCGAGACCACATACCACGCGATACTCGGACGACCGGCACTCGCCAAATTCATGGCGATACCGCACTACACATATATGGTGCTCAAGATGCTTGGGCCAGTAGGAGTCCTCTCCCTCCGCAACGACATCAAGCAAGCCTTCACCTGTGACAAGGAGAGCTGCAACTAGCTCAATCACAAGAGGCGGCAGTCGGGCGCAATAGCATTCGGCAAGCCGTCACAACTGAAGTCGAGCAAGATCAAGTTCCGGCAAAAAAGGCGGCGAAGTCAGGAATTTCAGCAGACTCTGACACGAAGAAGATCCCCCTGGACCCTTCCGACCCCTCCAAGACTGCCCTAGTCGGCACCGGACTCGACCCCAAATAGGAACACGCGCTCGTCACCTTCCTACAAGCCAATAAAGACATCTTCGCATGGAAACCGTCCGACATGCCGGGCGTACCAAGGGAGGTGATCGAGCACGCCCTAAACATGAAGACAGACGCCAAGCCAGTCAAGCAACGGCTGCGGCGCTTCGCTCAAGACTTCAAGGATGCTATCCAGGAGGAGATCACCAAGCTCCTCACAGCCGGGTTCATCAAGGAGGTCTATCACCCGGATTGGCTGGCTAACCCAGTTCTGGTCCGGAAGAAAAACGGTAAATGGTGCATGTGCGTCGACTACACCAATCTCAACAAGGCGTGCCCCAAGGACCCATTCGGTCTTCCCAGGATAGATCAGGTGATAGATTCCACGGCCGAGTGCGACCTACTCAGCTTTTCTTGACTGCTACTCGGGATACCATCAAATTAGCCTGAGGGAGGAAGACTGCTTAAAGACATCTTTCATCACGCCGTTTGGAGCATACTGCTATATCACAATGCCATTCGGTTTGAAGAATGCTGGAGCAACCTATGAACAGGCAATTCAGCGGCGTCTACACACTCAGATCGGGTGCAACGTGAAAGCCTACATCGATGACGTGGTGATCAAGACCAAGTCCAAAGAAGACCTCATCGCTGACCTGGAAGAAACCTTCCATAATCTTCAATGATTCAAAATGAAGTTTGTCGGAGAATGGAGCTCCAACCGCGGGGAATCTGGGGACCCCCCCTTTGAGGTTCGGCCAGGGGAGTTGTCCCAGGACGGCTTGCGGCATCCGGTGGATATGTGCTCGGGCCCGGGGTCCCGGGCTGAGAGATGGCACACAAGACAGACAGGAGGCGTAGACAGGTTCGGGCCGCGCGGAGGCGTAATACCCTACTCCTGTGTGTGTTTTGCTATGTCGGAGAATATGGTTTGCTGTCACAAGATGAACTCAGGGTCCTGAGGAGCTAGCCGCTCTCCGGGAAGAAGAGAGACTGAGCCCGAGGAACCGGGAAAAGAGCCTCAGAGAGTAGCGAGAGAGAGAGAGTGAGAACCAGCGATCCCCCGTCCTCCTTCGCCTGTGGCATGGATCCTCCTTTTATAGTGCAAGGGGAGTCCACAGTGCCAAATATACAAAAGAGAGCTTCACTGGAGACTTCTCCTGTTGCACACGTCCGCCTGCTACGCCCATGCCGGAGTAGGTCTGCTGCAGGCGGCTAAGCCGTGAGGATGTGATGGCGCACGTCGTTGCCGCTGAAGTCAAAAGTCTCTGACTGCACAGGGAGCCGGCCCACGGGGGGCCGTCACGAGCCGTCATGCGTGGCAGAGCGGGCGACAGGGGAGACGCGCCCCGTCGCCTCGCCATTAATGCGGGTAGTTTGAGAGTTGGTCCGCTGAGTTCCTCGAGTCAATCGGCACCCGAGACCGGGGCAATCGGCACCCGAGAGCAATCGGCACCCGGGAGTGAGGCAATCGGCGCCCGGGAGCAAGGCAATCGGCCTCAGGACCGGGCAATCGGCAATCGGCCTCGGCACCCAGGACCGGGGGCCGAGTCCGTGGTTCCCGGGCCCGGGGCGCGTACCTGGGGAAGGGGCACCCGGGACCGGACGGTGCCCGGACTCTAGGTACTTAGAGGGAAGAGGCCGTAGTCGGCCGTCGCCGATGCAGAATGTGGCCCCGGAGGAGCCGCGTGGCCTAAGACCCACGCGACCCCGGGGTATGTGGGACCCCCAATCCTGTTTCGCCGACAAAGTTGAACCCGGAAAAATGCGCCTTCGGAGTGCCATCTGGCAAGTTACTCGGCTTCATCGTCTTGCATCGTGGCATCGAGGCTAACCCGGAGAAAGTCAACGCCATAATGAACATGGCTCCCTCGACTAACCAGAAGGACATCCAAAGCTGACAGGCTGCATGGCTGCACTCAATCGATTTATTTCCTGACGGGGCGAATGGGGTATGCCCTTCTTCAAGCTACTCAAAAAGGCGGACAATTTCCAATGGACTCCAGACGCCCAACAAGCCTTCGAAGACTTCAAACAATTTCTCGCATCACCTCCTGTGTTGGCGTCACCTATGCCCCAAGAACCACTAATGCTATATTTGGCGGCAACCACTCAGGTAGTCAGCACGGCGCTAGTGGTTGAGCGATCCGAAAAGGGTCACATCTAGTGCTTGCCGACTCGAAGACGAGATATCCGCAGGTCCAGAAGCTGCTATATGGCCTACTTATCACAGTCCGGAAGCTGGTGCATTATTTCTAAGCACATCAAGTCACGGTGGTCACAGCGTTTCCACTTGGGGATGTCCTTCACAATCGCGAGACCACCGGCCGAATCGCTAAATGGGCACTTGAGTTGATGATGTTTGATATCACCTTTCAGCCACGGATAACAATTAAATCAGAAGCTCTAGCCGACTTCATGGCTGAGTGGACAGAAGTTCAACTGCCTACATTAACAGCAAAGCTAGAGTACTGGACAATGTACTTCGACGGTTCTCTACGGATCGGCGGCGCCGGGGCTGGAGTCATATTGACGTCCCCCACTGGCGAAAAACTAAAGTACGTCTTACAAATCCACTTCCCGGCTTCCCACAATGTCGCCGAGTACGAGGCACTTATCCACGGGCTCCGCATCGCTATATCACTCGGCATGCACGGGGATTCTCAACTCGTGGTGAACCAAGTCATGAAAGACTGGACTTGTCTCGATGACACCATGGTGGCATACTGTCAGGAGGTTTGCAAGCTGGAAAACAAGTTCGGCAGGCTAGAAATAACACACGTCCTACGTCAATACAACGACACGGCAGACGAGCTGGCAAATATGGGATCCAAGCAAGAAGTGGTTTCGATTGGAATCTTTGTTGAGCAACTCATGGGGCCATCAGTCAAGAAGAAACCGGCGCCGGAGCAGTCGGGAGGCAAACCTACCCTGGCTACAGATGAGGTGCTGCACATATGTCAAGACTGGTGGACTCCTGTTGTCAAATTTCTCCTGGACGACGAACTCCTAGAAGATCGCAGACAAGCCGAGCAGATCAAGTGTCGAAGCAAAAGCTTCCTACTAGTCGGAGAAGACCTGTACCGAAGGAGCGCATCCGGTGTCCTCATGCGTTGCGTCACCACCGAGGAGGGCAAGCATATCCTGCAGTCGATCCACTCGGGCATATGTGGCAACCATGCCGCATCTAGGACGTTAGTCGAAAAGGCTTACCGGCAGGGATTTTTCTGGCCCACAGCAGTAACAGACGCCAAGGACATTGTTCACAAGTGCGAGGGTTGCCAGTTCTATGCAAGACAAACAAATCTTCCAGCCCAAGAACTCCAAACTATCCCTATTTCTTGGCCATTCGCAGTATGGGGGCTCGACATGGTCGGGCCTTTCAAGAAAGCGCCAGGAGGGTTCACACATCTATTCATCGCAGTTGACAAGTTCACCAAGTGGATGGAGGCAAAACCCGTTGCAACTATAACAGCGGCATGAGCAAAGAACTTCATCACAAGTATACTATACCGATTTGGGTTTCCTAACCGCATAATCATCGACAACGGTACTCAGTTCACGGGCGGCGTATTCCAAGACTTTTGCAAAGATTTCGGCATCAAGATCTGCTACGCATCGGTGGCACACCCGTGGAGCAACGGCCAGGTCGAACGAGCCAACGGTATGGTCTTACATGGCATCAAGGCTAGGATATTCGGCCGACTACAACCATACGTGGGTCGGCGGGTACAAGAACTCCCATTTGTTCTCTGGTCTCTCAGAACCATGGTTAGTCGGGCAACAGGGCAATCCCCTTTCTTCCTAGTCTACGGTGCCAAGGCTATGCTACCGACAGAGTTACAGTTCAACTCTCCACGAGTCCGGGCTTACTCCGAAGATGTCTCAAATAATACCTGACTGGTCGAGCTAGATCAGTTGGAAGAAGCAAGGGACACCGCAACAATCCAGTCGGCAAGGTATCTTCAAGGCCTGCGTCGCTACCACAACCACAATGTCTGTGGCTGCGCCTTTTTGGTCGGGGATCTCGTCTTGAGGAAACTAGAAACCACCAAAGACAGGCACAAATTATCCCCAATCTGGGAAGGGCCGTTCATTATAGCCGAGGTCACGCGGCCAGGCGCCTACCGACTGAAGACCGAAGACGGTGTTCTCATCAGCAACTCATGGAACATAGAACAGCTACGTCCTTTCTATACCTGAGTTTTACAATTTTCCATGTGTACAGTTTCTCTAACTCACTACGCCGCTTGTATCAACTGAGTAGTGAGTTGGGGGCTGCATGTATATATGTGTTCTGTCAATAACATACGAGCTTATCCCACTCCAGTTATGAAGCTTTACTACGACTGTCGCGTTTGCCCGAGCACAGCTTCTTACATTGAACGATTTTACTAAGTTCTGACAGACTAACTCGGCGTAGACTACATGGTCAAGTAAAGCTAATGACGACTGAGTGATAAACTTGGCGGCAGTGCACATATATTTACACATGTTTTCCACAAAAGTTTATACATACCGACTACATGATACGCTGCCCTACAGACCCAGGTCTCAGGTGATTATCTCAGCAGTCGGCCTCGCCCGGGTTATCAGCTCCAGTGCCTCCTCGGGCGTCGTCTCCTCGGCAAACCCCTCCTCGATGGCGTCAATGTCTGCCCTCGGGTAGATTGATTTGGTCATCGCTAGGGTCTGGGCCACGCCGGCAATGACATGCTCATCCAAGTACTTCTTCAAGGCACTCGGTGCATCCTCAAGACGCGCCTCTACTTGGGAGATCTTGCTGCAACTGGTTCCCACAAGGCTGGGATCTATGAGGTCAAGGAGCCCTTTCACGGACCCGACGAGGGCTTCCCGGGACTCCCTAATGACTCTTATCTCCTCTGTGTAGAACCGATACTAGGCCTGGATATTGGCTCTCATGTCTGTCCAGGTCCACTGGCAAGTAAACTTGTCAGGCTCGGTTGCAGATGGAATGACCAATGGATTGGTTAAGATCACGGTCAGGTTGGGGACTTACTTTCGTAGTCAGCCTCCCACTTGGCTATGGTTTTCTCTAGTTTGGCTTTTTCTTCGCCGAGCTTGACGGTGGCCTCTTTTAATTCGGCCTTTTCCCGTTCGAGCTCGGCGTTGGCCTCTGTCAGGTCAGCCTTGACCTTCTCGAGCCTGGCCTTGGCTTCTTCGACCTCCTTCAGCTGGGCTTCCCCCTCTATTCGGGTCTTCAACTCGGCTTCGAGGGCTGCACGACAGATTAGTCATGGACTCAACCTTGCGGCCAAGACGCAACTGGGTAGTCGGGAACAACACAGCTGGAGAAATACATCAAGAGTTCAGTCGGGAAGACGCATTCGGGGGACTTACCTCTGATCTTCGTGGCTTGGGCCCAGTTTTCATCCCTGAGCTGGGTGACGGTGTCCTTTAGCCAGGCTTCCCTCCCCACGTGGCGCTCCTCCATCGTGGCCTTCAGCACCCGGAGCTGCTCTAATTCCGCGAGGTGAGGGGCCATTTCGACCAAGATCTCGGTCATCTCCTCATTACGATCGACAAGTTCCTCCTCAAGGAAAGAACAAGCCAAGAGCGGAGTCAGACGTCAAAACAAGAAGACCACCACGACTATGCCGCAAGAATCATACCCCGACTCCCTGGGACCCGGTGATGGCGGCGCGAAGCAAGCTTTCGCGTTCCCTTCTCGCCGCGGCCTCATCAAGCCTGAAACTCTTCACGGTTCCGTCGAGCGCCGTCCAGGTGAACGTCCGAGGGAGCCTACGCGGAGGAGCTTCAATCCGAGGAAGGTTCGGGACCTCCGGCGGCAGCGACGACGACGACAATGACCATGATGGAGACGGGGTCCCGGCCCCCACATCGGCGTTCTCTGCGGCCTCAGGGGTGGACTCGGGGGTCCGACAACAGGCTCGGCAACGGGAGTCAGCTCAGGGGCTAGGGTAGCAACCTCAGCAACTGCCCCTCGGTCAGGCGGCGCCAGCGGCCCCGCGGTCGGGACCACCTCAGTCTTCGCTACTGGGGGTACCACCGGCTCAGTGGGTGTGTTTGCCGGCGCTGGCTAGGCTGGGGCGGGCTCTTCAAGGGGAGCAGTCGATGAGGTCTCCTTGAGATCGATATCGGCACGCTTCCTGCATTCCGAAACACACATCAACGCATTACTGCAACAGACAAGAATCTCAGAAGATCCAGAGCAGCATACCTCTTGGAGAACTTCAGTTTCCTGCCGGGCGATCCGGGTCCTGGCAGAGCACTACCTCCAGTTGTCGGCCTGGCTGGCGAATCAGTCAGCAGAGACATGGCAGCTGGAGGTGGCCCCATTGGAGGCGTAGCCGACTCGGGCACCCGCGTGCTTGGCGGAACCCGCTCAGATCGCGCACTCGGCGGTGCTTTTGCCGGGCTCGGCGATGTCGAGCTCGGCCATACAAGTCCCAACCTAGGACTTGATTGCCTGGGCGCCGCGGCGACGGTGTTCTTTATCTTCAGGTTTCCTGCCACGGTGCGCGGCGTCATGGCCCCCTCACCCCGATACAGAATAGGCTTCTTCCCCGCTCTCTTGGAGTCGGGTTGGGTAGCAGAGGGGCTCCTCAGCCTCTTCTTCGATTTGACGGCCGACAACGGGCACGAGTCCTCATCAAACTCTTCGTGCCACTATAGACAAGTCAACAAAATACATCATACAATGCTAGACAATCGCAAACACAAGCCCACAGGCATTCATCACAGAAGAAGGTTAAAGATTACCTTGGTACGGGGCCGAATGAAGCTATAGGCCGCGACCCGGCGATTATCGTCTTCGATCGCGATCACCCCTTCAAAGAAGTAATCGAACAGGGTCTCGGTCACCGTGCGCTTGTTGGCCGACTCGTTGCTTACTCAGTCAGGATCATTTTTGCCCTTAAAAGCCCAGCCAAATGCGCTCCTCAGCTTTAGCAGCTAGATGCGCTGAGTCAGAAAGCGACGAGCCACCCAAGGTCCAGTCAGGCCAGCTTTCTTGAGGTCATCTAATTTCACCAACAATTGGTGCACTTGGCCCATCTCCTCGTAGGTCGGATCTGCCGACCAATTTGGTAAAACTACCGGTGGCGAGTTGGTGAATGGACGCAAGGAGGGAGCCGGATCTGCGCAATAGAACCACTCCTTGTGCAGCCTTTCAAGGAAGATTTCAAGAGGAGATCAAGATATGTTTTCTTCCCATCACTCCTTAGCTGGAGACCAGCCCCCCAATCACACTAATATTATTCTTGGAGGGCTGGGGTTTGATGTGGAACAGATGCCTGAAGAAATTAAAATGGGGTTCCACACCCAAAAAGCACTCGTAGAGAGTAACAAATATGGAGATCTGAAGAATCGAGTTGGGATTCAAATGCACCAACTCCAGTCTGTAGAAGTCAAGGATGCTGCGGAAGAAATTGGAAGAGGGAAGGCACAAGCCCCGATCGAAAAATGAGGTGAAAACTATTGTTTCACCAGATTGGGGATTTGGGACCGACTCACCCTTAGCTGGCCCCCAGCAGATCACCTCTTGGTTGGGCAACTTCAGTTGACTCTCCAGTAGCTTCAGTTTCACCGAGCCGCAATCCGAAGTCGGCCAAGCATTCTCCGGCGCGCCCGCAAGATCCAAAGCTTTCGGCATGATTGGGAGCGAAAAGATTAGGAGGAAAAGCAAATCGAGGGCTTGGAACAGACGAAGAGGATTGGAATTGCCCGAGTTCGAGCGGGGAACAGCAGCAGCTAACCCTAGCCGAGCGGGAGGCGAAAAGTTGGGTGTGAAGGTGGAAGATGAAGCGATTGGCTGATTTGGGAAAGATGAAGGAATCTTTTTCTCTCTCCCCGCCTTTTATAGAGCCGATGTCGACTAAATGGGCTTGGGCCTACACAGTCAGCACTGGGCCACCAAGATATGAGTTCCTACAGTAGCATGCTCCATGTGGGCCGCCCGCAAGCTGAGTTGAAATTATAGCGCTGGTGCTACTAACAGGAGCCGATGAGGTAAACAGATATGCTTCATGAGAGCCTTATTGCTAAACACATATGTTTGGGTATCTGTTCTATCCACCAGGTCTCGAGGATATATCCTTACATGGATCACAAGCTGGTCTTCATTAAAATTGAGGATGCAGGTATCTTTCTCGAGTACACCTAACCACGCTGTGGATTTATTTTCATAAAGTGGTACTCAGCCTACATGCATGACCGTCAGTTGCCATGAGCAACATTATTCCAGCCGATATGATGCTGAAGAGTCTAACTTTCGAGTAGTGCACTACTCGAGAGAGACTATAAATCTCTCATTCCCGCTGACATGATGCAGAGGAGTCTAACTTCTGGGTGGGATGCCACTCGTGAAAGACTATAAATTCCCTTTCCAGCTGACATGAAGCTGAAGAGTGCCATATACGAGTAGCATCCTACTCAACAAGACTATAAACACACATTCCGACTAATATGAAGTCGAAGAGTGCTATATACGAGTGGCATGCTACTCGGCAAGACTATGAATTAAATTCCGGTTCACATGATACCGAAGAGTCTCATATACCAGTAGTAATCTACTCGGGAAAGACTATCAGGTTAAAGATCTTTGATTTTATGTTTAATTGTTTTCACAATTAAGCACAAAGTCAGGGGCTACACCTAATAGGTGCGCCCATTTGGTGCACACTATTCATACATCTACATGAAGCCCTTCATAGCCTCGTTGCCAGCTGACATGAAGCAGGACTCGGGAAGAAGACTCACTCGGACAAAGAGTACTCGGGAGCATTGCACTCGGGCAATCTTCACCGTGGAGGATGAGCACTCGGCATCAGCTGTGACTCAACTATGAAGGTCTCAGGGGCTACTGTGGAGGCCATGGACCCCGGGTACCTCATCACTAGCATATGGGCTACTCGGATAGAGGATGGGCCGAATTATGTAACTAGAGATAAGATAGCACCCGGCAGGCTTCACCTTGTACGATAAGGAATAGCAGCCTTAGTCGGATATGTTTCTATCTATAAGAAGGAATCCTTGGCCGTATCGGCTGGGATCCTTATCGTGTACCCCTATCCCCAGTATATAAGGTGAGCAGGGTGTCCTCAAGGGGCGACGAGATCATTGATCGATATAACTCTCAGAGGAATAACCACAACTGGACGTAGGGTATTACCTCACATGAGGGCCTGAACCAGTATAAATTTCTCTGTGTTCTTCTGCATCCACGAATTTCCCTCGCCGAGTAGCCCTATAGTTCTATTGCCAGTGTAAAACATCAACACGTAGTTGTTCTATATTCCATGAGTTGCTGACTAGGGCACTGTCTGCAGTCTTCAGTCGATAGTTGCCTGGCTGAGTCATCTCGGTGATAATGAACGGCCCTTCCCACAAGGGGGATAGTTTATGCCTGTCTTTGGTGGTTTGTATTTTTCTCAAGATGAGATCCTAGACCGAAAAGGCACGGCCTCAGACATTTCGACTGTGATAACGACGTAGGCCTTGAAAATACCTTGCCGACTGGATGATTGCAATGTCCCTAGCTTCCTCCAACTGATCAAGTTTAACCAGTCGGTTTTCGTTGGAATTGTTTTCTGAGTAGGCCCAAACTCGCGAAGAGCCAAACTCTAACTCAATTGGTAACACAACCTCAGCACCATAGAGCCGGAAGAAAGGGGATTGCCCTGTTGCCCAACTAACCGTGGTTCTTAGAGAGCAGAGAACAGATGGGAGTTCTTGTAGCCACCACCTGCATATGGTTGTAGTCGGTCGAATATCCTAGCCTTGATTCCTCGTAAGACCATGTCATTGGCACGCTCAACCTGCCCATTGCTTCATGGGTGTGCCACAAAAGTATAACAGATCTTGATGCCGAAGTCGTCACAGAAATCTTGAAATACGCTGCCCGTGAACTGAGTGCCGTTGTTTGTTATGATGCGATTAGGAACCCCGAATTGGTATAGTATACTCATGATGAAGTCCTTTGCTCGTGCCGCTGTTTTGGTAGCAACGGGTTTTGCCTCAATCCACTTTGTGAATTTATCCACTGCGACAAACAAGTGTGTGAACCCTCCTAGCGCTTTCTTGAAAGGCCCGACCATGTCAAGCCCCCAGACTGCAAAGGGCCAAGAGATTGGGATGGTTTGAAGTTCTTGGGCTGGAAGATTTATTTGTCTTGCATAGAATTGACAACCCTCGCATGTGCGAACTATGTCTTTAGCATCTATTACTGTTGTTGGCCAGAAAAATCCCCGCCTGTAAGCCTTTCCGACTAACGTCCTGGATGCAGCATGGTTGCCACATATGCCCAAGTGGATCGATTGCAGAATCTGCTTGCCCTCGTCGGGTGTGACGCAACGCATGAGGACTCCGGATGCGCTTCTTCGGTACATGTCTTCTCTGACTACTAGGAAACATTTGCTTCAATGTTTGATTTGTTCGGCTTCGCTCGATTTCTGGGAGTTCATCATCCAGGAGGAATTTGATAACTGGAGTCCACCAATCTTGGGATATGATCAGTACTTTGTCTGTTGCTGGGGTAGGTTCATCCTCCGACTTGTCTTGCATTGGTTTCTTCTTGATTGATGGCTCCAGTAGTTGCTCGACGAAGATCCCAGTCGGGACCACTTCTCTCTTGGATCCCATGTTAGCCAATTCGTCTGTAGCACGTTGTATTGTCGTAATACATGAGTTATCTCCAGCCCATCGAACTTGTTTTCTAGCTTTCAGACCTCCTGACAGTACGCCACCATAGTATCGTCGAGACATCTTCAGTATTTCATGACTTGGTTCCCCACGTACAACCAGTCAGTGGATGCCGAGTGATATGGCAATGTGGAGCCCGTGGATGAGTGCCTCATACTCGGTGTCATTGTGGGAAGCCGAAAAGTGAATCTGGAGAACGTACTTGAGTTTTTCGCCGGTGGGTGACGTCGACACAATGCCGGCCCCAGCGCCGCCAATCCATAGAGAACCATCAAAGTACATTGTCCAATACTCTAGCTTATCTGTTGTTGTAGTCGTCTGGATTTCTATCCACTCAGCCACAATGTCGGCAAGAGCTTGAGATTTGATTGCTGTCCATGGTTAAAAGGTGATGTCGAACGCCATCAACTCGAGCGCCCATTTAGCGATTCGGCCAATGGCCTCGCGATTGTGTAGGACGTCCCCAAGTGGATACGATGTGACCACCGTGACTTGATGCGACTGGAAATAATGCACCAGCTTCCGGGCAGTGATAAGTAGGCCATATAGCAGCTTCTGGACATGAGGATATCTCATTTTTGAGTCGGCAAGGACCTCGCTAATGAAGTAGACTGGCCATTGAATTTTCCATATATGACCCGGCTCTAATCGCTCGACCACCAGCACCGTGCTGACTAACTGAGTGGTTGCCACCAGATATAGCATTAATGGCTCTTGGGGCATAGGTGATGCCAACACTGGTGGTGATGTGAGAAACTTCTTGAAGTCTTCAAAGACTTGCTGGGCTTCGGGAGTCCATTGAAAATTGTCTGCTTTCTTCAGTAGTTTGAAGAAGGGCATGCCCCATTCGCCCAGTTGGGAGATGAATTGGCTTAGTACCGCCATGCATCCTGTCAACTTCTAGACGTCCTTCTGGCTAGTCGGGGGTGCCATGTTCATAATTGCATTGATTTTCTCTGGATTGGCCTCGATGCCGCGATGTGATACGATGAAGCCGAGTAGCTTTCCGGATGGCACACCGAAGGCGCACTTTTCCGGATTCAACTTCATCTTGAATCTTCAAAGATTTTTGAAGGTTACCTCCAAGTCGATGATGAGGTCTTCTTTGGATTTTGTCTTGATCACCACATCGTCGACATATGCCTCCACATTGCACCCGATCTGAGTGTGTAAACACCGCTGAATTGCTCGTTGATACGTTCTCCAGTGCTTTTCAGACCAAACGGCATAGTGATATAGCAGTATGCTCTAAACGGCATGATGAAAGAAGTCTTCAGGCAGTCCTCCTCCTTCAGGCTGATCTAATGATATCCTGAATAGTAGTCAAGAAAGCTGAGAAGTTTGCACCCCGCGGTTGAATCCACCACCTGATCTATTCTCAGTAGACCAAATGGGTCTTTGGGGCACACCTTGTTTAAGTCGGTGTAGTCGACGCACATGCGCCATTTACCATTCTTCTTCCAGACTAGAACTGGGTTTGCCAGCCAATCCGGGTGGTAGACCTCTTTGATGAACCCGGCTGCAAGGAGCTTGGTTATCTCCTCCCGAATTGCATCTTTGTGGTCCTGTGCAAAGCGCCATAGCCGTTGCTTGACTGGCTTGGCATCTGTCTTGACATTGAGGGCGTGCTCGATCACCTCCCTTAGTACTCCAGGCATGTCGAAAGGTTTCCAAGCAAAAATATCCCTGTTGGCCTAGAGGAAGGTGACGAGCGCGTGTTCCTATTTGGGGTCGAGTCCAGTCCCGACTAGAGCAGTCTTAGAGGGGTCGGAAGGGTCCAGGGGGATCTTCTTCGTGTCAGAGTCCGCTGAAATTCCCGACTTTGCTGGCTTTTTTCGCTGGAACTTGATCGTCCTCGACTTCGGTTGTGACGGCTTGCCGACTGCCATTGTGTCCGACTGCTGCTTCTTGGGATTGAGCCAACTCGCAGCTCTCCTTGTTGCAGGTGAAGGCTTGCTTGACATCACTATGAAGGGAAAGAATTTGGCTAGCGTCGGCCATCCGAGTATCGCGTGGTACGCAGTCTCGAAATCGGTGACCTCGAAGCAGATGTTCTCTGTGCGGAAGTTATCCCGTGTGCCAAAGATGATCGACAAAGTTATCTGTCTGAGAGGTGTTGAAGATAGGCCGGGGATTACCCCATGGAAGGGTGTTGTACTCAGCCGCAGCTCTGAACGACGAATCTTCATCTCGTCCAGGGCTTGGCGAACAGAATGTTGATAGCACTGCCTCTGTCTATGAGAACCTTCTTCAGCTTGATGCTTTTGACGACCGGGTCTAGGACGAGTGGATAGCGTCCTAGGTGTGTAACCCGATCAACGTGGTCTATGTGGTCAAATGTGATGGGCATCTCTGACCAACGCAAATATTGGGGGCATCTGCTGTGGAGACCGAGTTGACGTCGCGTGCTGTTAGCTTCTACTTCCTCTTGGACTCGTATGCAGACGGCCCTCCGAAGATATGGTTGAGCTCAGCCTAGGGATCTTGATAATCACCGGCTGCACCCGAATCTGGCTTGTCTTTGTCCTTGTCGGCGCTCGATGTTGCTCGGAAGCGAACTTCTTGAGCATGAAGCAGTCTTTGGTTGCGTGCCTACCCTTGGGATGAAAAGGGCAGGGCTCATTCATCACTTTCTGGTATTCGTTGTTCCTTGGGGGTCGCGACCAAGTACGCTCCACATTGGCCACCACGTTTTCCTACTTCCGCTTCCGGCTGCTGGATTTGTTCTGTGCTGGCTCGTCGTTGGCTTTCTGGTCCTTCTGTCGGGGCTCTTTTTTGTCATCTAGGGCCTGTGTGATCGCTTCGGCCGAGTTGGCATATTTGTTTGCCATGTTGAAGAGAGCCTTGACAGAGGTGGGAGGTTTCCGAGTGAATTTGGCGATGAATGGGGCATCTTTGACTCCCTTGCAGAAGGCGGCAATGATGACCTCGTCCTTGATCATTGGGATCGAGTTGCGCTTCTTGGAAAACCTTTTGATGAACTCACGAAGACTCTCGTTCTTCCACTGGTGTAGCTGATAGAGATCGTGCTCGGAAGACGGCTTCTCGTAAGTCCCCTAGAAATTGGCGATGAAGCGTTCCCGGAGTTCTCCCCAGGAGCTGATTGCTCGCTTTGGGAGCCCTGTCAGCCATGTCCTCACCGAGTCAGCCAGGGCAACCGAGAGGTAGTTAGCCATGGCCTTGTGATCGCCTCTGGCTACCTGAATTGCCAGAGTTTAGATCGTGAGCCAAGACTCGGGATTGGTGTTGCCGTCGTATTTTTCGATCCCCGTAGGCTTGAAGCCCGATGGCCAGTTGACCTGTTGTAGCTCCTCGGTGAAGGCTGGTATGCCTTCGTCTACAAGAGGGCTCTGGCTCCGATTATAGTGGTGGAACTGCTCGTGGTGGAGGCCGAAACACTCATTCTCGTCCTCCAGTCAGCAGCGCTCATTTTCTTCGTGTTCGCGGCGCCGAGCATTGATGTCTTGGCAGAGATCGCATTGCAAATGGCTTCGAAGATCTTGATTGTCGTGGCGGTCGTTCTGGGGATGCTGTCGATTGTTGTCGTTAGGGTTGCCGAGAGACATCAGGCGTGACTCCGCGTGCAGCTGACTGGAACCAGCCGCCCGGCGTCGCGCTGATGCAAATGAGACCACTGTTGGAGAACCCGACCGATGGGTCGGTATGAGGGTGTCGCCTGACTCCTGGTGCTGCTGACATGCAACAGCGGAAATCATAGCTTTGATTCTTGCAATAGTCAGGGTGGCCTGGTGATCAGGCCCAAACTGGAGTGTATCCAGTTGAGTTGCAGCGGCCACGACGTTCTGTTGGGGCGTGACGAAGATGTCATGGTTGCCGACCCATGTTTGGAGGATTTGTGGCCCAACCCTGCGTAGCTCGTCATTGCGAGCGTCGCGCTCGGCCTCCTGTTGTTGTCGCAGTCAGCGGGCCTCCTCTTCTTGTTGCTCGCGTAGTCAGCGCGCCTCTTGAGAGGGAGTGTCGCCCTTGGACGCCATGAAGATTTCACAGGGCAGTAAAAGGCTTGCTAGACTGCTGTCCGAACCACTGTTCGAACTTCTGTCCGACCTAGAGTCAAAATCAGAGTAGTTGATGGGTGTGATTACGACTCCGACCTCCCTAGATCCAATCTCGAACGGCTCTGAACCATGTCCGAATTGAACCGTAGGTGATCGGGTTTGCCGCGTGGGATGTATATTGTGGATGTCCGTGGCATCACCGAGTCTACATGGGAGATTGACGGCTTCTCACCTTCCTAGCCCAATCCCGGCCGGCTCAAGGCTGAGTCCAAGTCAAACGCCAAAGGAGAGAGTTGTCCCGAGACCCGGGCGAGTGGAGGATCGCCGCAGCAAGTCGACGAGGGTTGTTGCAGCGCCGAGTGGGCCGACTGGCGTGGAGTCAGCTGGTTCCCTAGCAGATCAAATGAGTCTGAGTCAGCCAGGCTGAGGTCGTGGAACTTGTCGGCGACGAAGTCGAGGCTCCCGAATGTGATCGTGTCTCTAGGAGAGAATTTGCTACCATCGACTCCGGTTGTTGAATCCATTGAGTTTGTTGGGGTTGATCTCACCGAAGCCCCTACCTGGCACGCCAACTGTCGATGTTTTACACCGGCAATATGAATATAGGGCTACTCGTCGGATCAAAACTCGGTGGACTACAAAGGAACACAAAGAGTTTATACTGGTTCAGGCCCTCGGGATGAGGTAATACCCTATGTCTAGTTGTGGTGTATTTTCTTTGAGGATGTATGGTGGTGATTCTGATGAACCGGATGATTCTTTCTGAACCTGCCCTCATGGGGCGCCTACCTCCCCTTATATACTGGGGGACAGGGTTATGAAGTAGAAGTCCTAGTCGGACTACGACCAAGGGATCTCCTCTTAGAGATATAATGTGCCCGACTAGGACTGTATTTTTCTTATCATACAAGGTCAAGTCTGCCGAGTTCTACCATATCTCTAATTACAAGGCTAGGCCTATCCTCTTTCCGAGTGGCCCATATGCTTGTCATGAGGTACCCAGGGTCCATGGCCTCCACACCGACTATGCAAGCAACAGGAAGAGGAAGCTCGCCGACTATGTGAGCAATAGGAGGGAGACAAACACCAACAAGCCGAATGGGTGGCGCGTAACCATCAACTACACGAAGCCGAATGGCAAGCAAAAAAAGACATCCTCCAGACCAAGATGGGGGACCACTACGTGTTCGTTACTCCACGACAGAACGTCATGGTGGCAACAACTCTACTTGGCACGCTGCAGCTAATACCTGACCACGCAAGAACTCTGGCAATCACAAAGATCAAGGCAATGGTAACAGCAGCAGCGGTGCAGCACAACCAGGAGGTCTCAAGGACCCTAGTACACTTTGGCGATTTTGGCAGCTGCAGACGACCACAAAGTGATGGCCAGCTATCTTCCAGTTGCCTTGGCGGAGTTGACACGGACCTGGCTAATGGGGCTTCCATGGGGTTTGATTGTTTCCAGGAGAGAACTCCGCGACCGGTTTGTGGTCAACTTCCAGGAACCTACAAAAGGCTAGGCACTGATTTGACTTATACCAAATTCATCAAAAGAAGAACGAGTCACTTTGGAACTTCATCAAACTATTCTCGAGAAGAGGAACACTATTCCCAAGATCAAGGACGAGACAGTCATTGTTTCCTTCTGCAAGGGAGGCCAGGATTCCCCCTTCATCACAAAGTTTACTCACAAGCCATAGACTTCAATCAAAGGCTTCTTCGAGATGGCTAACAAATATGCTTCTTCAGCTGAGACTATGGCTGAGTTACAAGAAGAAAAGCCTTGCTAGGGAGATACATGGGAGTCAGATGAACCTGGCACCTCAAGGGAGAGAGAGACCGGAAGTGGAAACCAGGAAACCTCATTGCCGCAGTTGAGAGTGGCTGCCCTTGAGCTCCTAGAACTGAAGACTATCAACAAATCATGAACAGCCTATGTCCTTTTGATCCCCAAGGGAGATATGCGGCCAAGAATTGCTACTTGCTCAAAAAGTTCATCTCTAAGCATGAGAAGCCATCGGCAAATGGTGAAGCCACCACTAGCAAGGACAAGGATAAACCAGATGCCGATGTAGCAGGAGGGTTTTAGGATCTTCACACGGAACTCAACCACATCTTCAGTGGGCCGTCAGCATACGAGGCCAGATGGAAGTAGAAGTTAACCTCTCGGGGAATCAACACCGTCACAGTCGACATCCCCCAATACTTACAGTGGTCCAAAGTCGCTATCATGTTCGACCGCACAGATCACCCCGACCGAGTGACCCATCTAGGATGCTACCCATCTAGACCCAGTCATCAAACTCAAGAAGGTCCTGATCGATGGCGGGAGTGCACTCAACAGCCACTTCGCCAAGATGCTTGACAAGATAAGGATTCCTCAATCTGAGCTGCAGTCGAGAACAGCTCCCTTCCACGGGGTGATACCCAGCCTTTCTTTGATACCACTCGGGCAAATCACCTTGCCGGTCACCTTTGGCACGCGGGAGAATTTTCGCACGGAGAATATCTGTTTCGATGTTGCTGATTTCGAGACAGCCTATCACACAATCCTGGGAAGACTGGTGCTCGCCAAATTCATGGTGAACCCCATTATAGGTACATGATGATGAAGTTGCTAGGAGCCACGGGAGTCATCTTCCACCGCTGCAACGTCAAGTTGGCTGCACGGAGTGCTGCGAGCTGGCACAATCACAGGAGGCCATAGTTGGATGGGATAATATCCAATTGGTGGCATCGACTTCTATAGAGGAAGAGGAAGTCCCGGCCAAAATGGCAGCCTAGTTGGGGATTAGAGCAGACAAGTAAGTCAAGAAGATCCCCCCTAGACCCTTCCGACCCAACCAAGATAGTGCTTGTTAGGACCGGACCTGACCCCAAATAGGAAGACACACTCGTCACCTTCCTCCAAGCAAATAGAGACATCTTCACTTGGAAACCTTCTAACATGCTTGGTGTACCAAGGGACGTGGTCGAGCATTCCCTAAATATCAGTGCGGATGCTAAGTCCATGAAGCAACTACTACGATGTTTCGCTCAAGACCGCACGGATGCTATCCATGAGGAGATAACTAAGCTCCTAGCTGCCGGGTTCATCAAGTAGGTCTATCACCGGGTTCATCAAGTAGGTCTATCACCCGGATTGACTGGCAAACCCAGTTCTGGTCTGGAAGAAGAATTGTCAATGGCACATGTGCGTTAGCTACAACGACTTAAACAAAGCATTTCCCAAGGATCCCTTTGGTCTTGTAACAGCCTGCCCTTCAGAACCGCATAGCCCAGCCCATCCGATGGGCGGGCCCACTTACACATAGCACCCCACTTACACTTTCGTCCTCGCTTCGTGTAAAAGGGTTAACCCGGAAGTACTATGGTTGGAGGGACAAGGCCTTATAAGTTGGTTCAACCCTTGCTCAACTAGCAAGGTGGTACTAATCATGTGCACACCGCACTCATGGGCCATATGGGCCATATCCTAATTGGGCCAGGATGTCACACACACCCCCCCCTCAAAGGACCTGGCGTCCCCGCCAGTCCAACTTACCCGCATAGCCACACAGGCATATAGGCAAATGTCCAGGAACGCGCCCCCTCTTAGCGCACGTCCGTACGTCCAGTGCCGGCGCCATATGCCATGCCATGTGCCTCACACCGAGCCCACATGCGCCATGCGCCATATGCCCGCACACTGACCCGTACGCGCAACCGCGAGGGTCGGCTCTGATACCATTTGTAACAGCCTGCCCTCCAGAACCGCATAGCCCAGCCCATCCGATGGGCGGGCCCACTTACACATAGCACCCCACTTACACTTTCGTCCTCGCTTCGTGTAAAAGGGTTAACCCGGAAGTACTATGGTTGGAGGGACAAGGCCTTATAAGTTGGTTCAACCCTTGCTCAACTAGCAAGGTGGTACTAATCATGTGCACACCGCACTCATGGGCCATATGGGCCATATCCTAATTGGGCCAGGATGTCACAGGTCTCCCCCGTATTGATCAAGTGGTCGATTCTACTGTGAGATGTGAACTACTCAGCTTTCTTGACTACTACTTGGGATACCATAAGATCAGCTTGAAGAAAGTTGTTCGGAGCATACTTCTATATCACAATGCCTTTCGGGTTGAAGAATGATGTTTTGCAACTTATCAGTGTGCTATTCAGGGATGTCTTCACTCTCAACTTGGACACAATGTGAAAGCCTATATCGACAATGTGGCGATCAAGACCAAAGTCAAAGATGACCTTATCGCTGACCTAGAAGAAATTTTCCAAAGCCTAAGGACATTCAAGATGAAGCTTAACCTAGAGTGCGTCCTCAAAGTACCTTCGAGAAGCTACATGGCTTTATCGTGTCATACAGCGGCATTGAGGTTAACCTGAAAAAGATTAATGCAATCATGAAGATGGCATCCCCAGCTAGCTAGAAAAACGTCCAGAAGCTAATTGGTTGCATGGCGGCAATTAGTCGTTTTGTTTCCCAACTTTAGGTATGCGGCATGTCCTTTTTCAAGCTCTTGAAGAAAGTTGACAATCTCAAGTGGATGCCGAAAGCCTAACAAGCCTTTGAAGAGTTCTAGAGATTCCTCACTACCCAACCCGTACTGGTGTCACCCATGCCCGAGGAGCCGCTTATGTTATACCTTGCTGAAACTTCACAAGTGGTCAGTACAGTGCAGGTTGTAGCGTGAAGAGGGTGGTCACATATTAAAGGTACAACGGGCAGTCTATTTTTTCAGCGAAGTCGTGGAAGAGTCTAAGATGTGATACCCCCAAATCCAAAAGCTGCTTTATGGCATACTCATCACTGTCCAGAAGCTAGTGCACTATTTACAAAAGCACTCGGTCTTAGTCGTCATGTCGTTTCCACTCGGAGATGTGCTTCAACGGAAAAGCTACTGGTAGAATCGCTAAATGAACACTCGAGTTGATGATGTTCGACATCACCTTAAAGCCATGGACAACAATCAAGTCTAAAGCACTAGCCGACTTCATGGCTGAGTGGACAGAAGTTTAGTCGGCCGCGCCTATGGATACTCTCTAGTACTGGACAAAGTACTTCGATAGTTCACTATAGATCGGAGGAGCAGGGGCTGGTGTTGTACTAACATCACCCAAGGGAGAAAAACTCAAGTACGTTCTGTAGATATACTTTCTAGCATCCCATAATGTTGCCGAGTATGAAGCGCTCATCCACGGACTCTGCATTGCCATCTTGCACAGTATCCAACAATTAGTGGTTTGCGGGGACTCACAACTCATGGTGAACCAGGTCATGAAAGACCAGTCATGCCCAGATGACAACATGATGGCATACTGCTAGGAGGTACGCAAGTGGGAGAATAAATTCGATGATCTTGAAATCACCCATGTCTTGCAGCAATTTAATGAAGCTATGAACGAGTTGGGGAACATGGGATCCAAGAGAGAAGCAGTCCAGACTGGAATCTCTGTCGAACATCTACTACAGCCTTCAGTCAAGAAGAAGCCCAAGCCTGCCCTGCCGGAAGTCAAACTCAATCTAGAGGCGGCCGAAGTACTCGTCATTTTTCAAGACTAGAGGACTCAGCTCATACGTTATCTACTGGACGAAGAGACGAAGAACTCCCTGAAGATCGCAATGGTGCCGAGCATATCAAGCATCGAAGCAAAAACTTTCTAGTAGTTGAAGAAGACCTCTATCGCAGAAGTGCATCTGGAGTCCCAATGCACTGTGTAACAGACGCTGAAGCACTCATCTGGTCATGTGAGAGATGTCAGTTTTTTGCTTAGCAAACTCACCTACTAGCAAAAGAGTTGTAGACTATCCCAATCTCTTAGCCACTTGCAGCTTGAGGGCTTGATATGCTTGGGCCATTCAAGAAAGCACCAGGAGGGTTCATGCATCTTTTCGTCGCAGTTGACAAGTTTACCAAGTAGATTGAGGCCAAGCCAGTTGCTAGAATTACTATGGCAAGAGCAAAGTGTAGGAATATGGATAGGCTACGATAGTACAAAACACCAACCAACGCCGTGATACAGCAGTCTCTACCAGTATCCACATGTCCGGTGTTGGAATGCCGTGCATGGAAGTGCTAGCGCTCACGCGTGGCTAGGGTTTTGCTTGTGGGGAGAGGTGCTTTCTCACTAAAGTCTATTATTGCACCGCGCCTCATCCCTCAATATATAGAGCTTCTTATTAGGCCTAGCATGCCTATTAGGAACTCTATTCAGATCCCTATCCGATCTGAGCCATGTTCAGATCTCTATTCAAACACTTCGTTCCAACCCGTTAAGTGTGCAACCCTGTAGGTTTATATACAGTCGGTTGCAAACCGAAAACAATTTTTTGGCCCACATGTCAATAGCGATCTCTAGCAAGGCATATTGACCCACCGGGTGTACACAAAGATCATATCGGCTGAACCTATAGTGTATGCATGTACGAACCCCTTTGCCACACGATATCGATTAAGCTCAAGGCGAGATATATGACATCCTTTCAATCACTCAATCATTCACTCAACCATGTGATGAATTACTCAACTCGTGATTGACTCCTCAATCACTCAGCATGGCCATGCACTTCAGTAGTCCATTGCATCAAGGGGCCCAGAGATATCTCTCCCATTAACTATGAGGGGCAAATCCCATCTTGATTATTCACTTTCCACTACATATTTCATAGCAAACCTGTAGACTATTTTTATAACTGCCTAGTTACGGAGTAGGATGGCAGCCCCAAAGTAAGTCACTACACATGTTGGGAAGGCAATATGGGCCACTCGGATAGAGGGTGGGCTGGCCATGTAATTAGGGATATGGTAGAACTCGGCTTTATGTTACCTTGCATGATAAGGAAAGGGATATAGTCCTAACTGGTTATTCTGTGTTCCTAGAAGGAAATCCCTTGGTCGAGTCCGACCGGGATTCTTACCACGTTACCTTGCCTCCTCGGTATATAAGGAGGATCCCCCTGGGGCAACACAACCAACACCAGATAAATCTCGCCAGAGAAACCTCAAAGGCAATACACAGCAGCTGGAAGTAGGGTATTACCTCACCTTGAGGGCCTGAACCAGGATAAATCTTTTGTGTTTCTTCACATCCATCAAGTCAAGGTCTTACAAATAGCCCCATAATCAATACAGCCGATATAAAACATTGACACTTATCTATCTCAAGGACACTTTATTTATAAATTCATAACATAGTATATGATACAATCCTCTCTATGATTGTCTCTAGGGCATATCACTAATAGTCTCCCACTTGCACTAGAGTCAATCATATAAGCATCTAATACCCATTGCCCTAGTATATGCCTCATGCTTTGGCTGAGAGAGCGACTTTGTCAACAGATCTACAACATTCAAATCCGTGTGTATCTTGCATCTCTTCACATCATCTCTATCGACTATCTTATGAATGAGGTGATACCGCCTTAGAACATGCTTGGCCTTTTGAAGCGATCTAGGCGCCTTTTGAAGCGATCTAGGCTCCTTGACTTGTGCAATGGCCCCACTATTATCACAGTAGAATTCCACTAGACTGAAAGCACTAGTTATCAAACCTAGCTGAGAAACAAATATTTTGATCCAAACACTCTTTCACAGCTTCAGACACTGCTATGTACTTGGCCTCCATTGTAGAATCAGCAGCGGTGTCTTGCTTAGAACTCTTCCAGCTCACCGCTCCACCATTGAGGCAGAACACAAATCCAGATTGCGATCTAAAATCATACCTGTTAGTTTGGAAGCTTGCATCAGTATAACCATTTACAACGAGCTCTTCCTCACCTCCATAGACGAGGAACGCATCCTTAGTCCTTCTCAAGTACTTTAAAATGTTCTTTATGGCTATCCAGTGACCTTCACCAGGATCTGATTAGTATCTGCTTGTTGCACTTAGTGCATATGAAACATCTAGGCACGTACAAAGCATGGCATACATAATGGACCAAATTGCCGAAACATACGAAATCGTATTCATCTTGTTCCGCTCATCGCCAACAATCTCAGCAGTCTCACCTTGTCTGACTCGGTTTCGACCCGATTGGCCAGGGACCAGGCCGACCAAGCGCCAGTCGGCTTCAATGCTACAGTAGTCTTCAACGACTTGCTGCTGCGATACCCAAGATCTATGAGTTTAGGGACAACTCTCTTTCCTGGTGTTTGACTCGGATATGGCTCTAAACTGGTCGAGATTGGGCCTGGGGGAGACGAGATAGACAATTTTTCGTTTGGACTCAACAACTCCGCAGCCATCTTTGATTCCAATCTAGCACGGAAAACCCAACCCTCTAGAATTTGACCTGGATACGGCTTAGAGCCGCTAGAGATTGGATCTAGGGAGGTTCGAGTAATTCTTACACCGATAAACTACTCCGACTTCGATTCCCAGTCGGATAGTAGCTCAGGTAGCTTTTCTCCACCGCGCGAAGTCTTCATGGCATCGAAGGGATCAACTCCGACACAAGATACGCACCAACTACGCAACCAGCAAGAGGAGGAAGCTCGTTGGCTATGCAAGCAATAGGAGGAGGATTGCCTGAATACTTCTTTTATCACGCCGTTTGGGGCATATTGCTATGTCACTATGTCGTTCGGTTGAAAAACATTGACGCAACGTACCAACGTGCCATCCAGCTGTGTCTTCACACTCAACTCAGGTGCAACGTGGAGGTGTATGTCGATGATGTGGTAATCAAGACCAAGTTCAAAGGTGACCTCATCACAGACTTAGGCCCCGTTTGGTAGGGATTCTCAAAGGCAATTCTCAGTCCAATCAACTGAAGCTGAGCCAAACGGGCAAAAATCCCTCCGATCCCCACTCGAATCGATCCGGCGTGATTCTAATTTTTACGTACAAACAGAGAATCGGACATTTTGTGGCTTCTCGTGGGAATCCAACCAACCATATCTGAAAATCCCCACAATATTTCGTAAAAACTACCCGCCTGCCACTGGGTATACCCCCTCCATCCCGTTCCCATCCAACCAAGGAGTCGAGGAGACTCACCTTGCCCTCGGGATCTAGACGACGTCGCCGCCGTCGGGTTTGCAATCATCGGCGCCGTCGAGACTCTAGTGCCGCCGCCGCCGGTCTCCAGTCCGTCGTGCCGTCGCGCCCGTCGGGACCCCACCGCGCCGCCGCGCCTGTCGGGCCCCCACAGCGCCGGCGCCGCCCTCGGGCCCCCGCCACGCCGCCGCCCTCGGGCCCCTGCTGCACCGCCGCCCTCGGGTCCGCGCCGTGCCGACGCCGCCTCCGGCCTCCAGCCCCGCCGCGCCGCCGGTCTCCACCCCTGCCGCATCGTCCGGGCTCCACCGGTGCCGCCGCCCCCGGCCTCCACCGCCGCTGCCGCCCTCGGCCTCCATCGCCGACACCGCCGCCGGTGTCCACCCCCGCTGCCGCCTCCGGGCTCCACTGGCGCCGCCGCCCTCGGCCTCCACCGCGACGCCTTATCCAGTGAGCTCTCCCCTTTGTTTATCCAGTGAATGATAATGGCTCTGTGTCTCCCCTTTGTCCAGTGAGCTCTGCAATTCATGTTGAATGATAATGGCTCACTGTGTCTTCCATTTGTTTATCCAGTGCTTATCCAGTATCAAGATGTGCTACTTTGTTAAGATATGGCTCACTGTATCTCTCATTTGTTTTTTTAAAGATATAGTAGAGAAACAGTGTCTTAATTTTTTAAGCACCCTAGTTTCATTTCTATAGGTTGATCATAAGAAAATCTGCTCATAATAATAACGGGAGGCCCCTATAATTCTTTTTTCAAACAGTGAGTAGAGAAGAGTATCTCCTATTTTTTTTTAAACAGTAAGCAGAGAGCAGTGTCTCCCATTTCTTTTTTAAACAGCAAGCAGATAGAAAGTAGTCACTACTCCACTACTCAGTAGGAAGCAGATAGATATATATTGGAACCAAGGTCGATGAAATATATACTTTTTTATCAAGTGAATCGGTATATACTAGTGAGTAGCAGTATATATTTTTTTTAAGAAGCAATATATATATATTTTTAGTGAGTAGCAGTATATTTTTTTTAAAGAGCAAGTAGATAGGAAGCAGTCACTACTCACTAGATAGGTATATACTGAAACCAAGGTCGATGGAGATTATTATATATGGAAGATTAATCTATTGTATTGTATATACATTGACTAAATACATATATTATAGGTAAATATTATCTTGTTGATGCTGGCTATCTAAATAGACCAGGTATATGGCACCATATAAGGGGCAAAGATACCATGTTCTTAAATGGAGAAGAGGCTCTCCACCAAGTGGTGAGTAAGAGTATTTCAATCAGTGTCACTCAAGTGCACGTAATGTCGTTGAGCGCACCTTTGGTGTATGGAAGATGAAGTGGCGAATTCTTTTAAATATGCCTATCTATCCAATAGACAAGCAAGAAATGATCGTTGCAGCGACCATGTGTCTTCACAACTTTATACGTCAGAATTGTACATCTGACAAGTATTTCACCAGGTGTGATCGAGATCCAAATTATGTGCCAACTATTCCTACAAGATATACAAAATATGCGGTCTCTCAAAATGCATCGGATACCTGTACTTCACATTTTAGTAATAGATCTATGGATAGATTTTGCGATGACCTAACAAGTGCATTATGGCAATCTAGATGAAAGTTCTCATATGAACTCTGATGAGGAACGGGGTTCCCAATCTTCCGTCAGATAGATAGCTTTCGTTTTTGGTGGAACGCGACACACCGATCCGGCTTCAGATCAGAAGATCCGATTCCTGCAACCTTAGCACCACGATTCCTCTGGTTATCAACCGTGTCACAAATCCGGTTGACCTCGCCAAGAAGGCTAATCCCTGCCTGCGAAACGAAGAACACAAGCAAGAACCCGAAAGTACGCAACTCAATTAAAGTGACAATTGCAGATGAATGATTAAGCACTCGAAGTTGGGGGTTCACAACCGATGACGGCGACTGTTCTAATACAGATTGATCTAAAGCAAAACCCAAAAACCTAACGTGGGCGGCGGCTACTGAATATATAGTGTAAGGGTCGTCACACCCCCTGGACGCGCCCTCTAACAGGCTCTAAGACGATACACGGCCCAACGGGCCAAAAGACGGTACCCTGGCAGATTCTGGACACTGACTTGTTTCGACGATTTCTGTTGACTCCGGTGGAATTTGGACATCAAACCAAAGCCATTGGTTAGCTTATAAAATTATCTTTCCATGCATATGTGGATCGTCGAAAACGGAGTCCGTATGCGTCCTGGACGTCCGTTTTACTGCAGGCTGTTCCTAAAGTCCGAGGCAGACTCGAACTCGAGTTGGACTGGGCCTCCGGCTTGTCTTGGGTGTCCTTGCTGGTCTTCTCCGCCTCCACACCTCTCTCCAAGTGCTTCATGATCCTTTCCAATGTTCCTAAGCAAAATAACATCATTAGGTAGCAATCTATTCTCAAAACTATGAAAAGGATCGCTTAAGAACGAGCTCACCTCTAGATTTAATTGTCGCATTCGAGCTCGGGTCATTGGACCTTGCATAACGGTTGGAGGATCAGCGGGTGCATCCAAAGGAGTGATGTCCTCATGATCCTCCCCCTCTTGAAATGGAGTCGTCCTCGACTCAAGCTCATCCTCTTCTCCCAAGTATGGCTTCAAATCTGCAATGTTAAATGTAGGACTAACCCCGAACTCGGGTGGCAACTCAAGTTTATATGCATTGTCATTTATTTTCTCAATTATCTTAAAAGGACCAGCAGCTCTTGGCATTAATTTAGATTTACGCAACTCTGGAAATCTATCTTTTCTCAAGTGCAACCAAACCAAATCACCCGGTTCAAGTTTAACTTCCTTTCTACCTATCACTAGCTATAGTCAACTTGCTTAGCTTCACTAGCAACTCTCTCTCTATCAGCTTGTACAATTTGTGCAGGGGTCATAGGTAGCAAAGTAATTTTTTGTCCCTTATGCATAAGTGTATATTTATTACTTCTACCATGGTGTGTAGCATCATTATCAAATTCCCATGGACGACCCAACAAGAGAGAACAAGCTTGCATCGGTACCACATCACAATCTACAAAATCAGCGTATGTACCAAGGGAAAAATACACCCGGGCTGTTTGTGTTACCTTTGCCTTACCCGAGTCGTTGAGCCACTGAATATGGTACGGATGTGGATGTGGTCGCGTGGTCAATCCAAGCTTCTTGACCAAATCAGAACTCACCAAGTTGTTGCAGCTTCCTCTGTCAATGATGACTCGTGCACGCCGATTTTTAATGACGAAGACAATCTGAAACAAGTTGTGGCGTTGCAGCTTTTCTGCTTCCTCCATCTGTGTACTGAGAACTCTCTGTACAATGATGGCTCGATGGTTTCCTGCGTCGTCTATGCTCAAAGAAAGGCCATCTCCACCATGATCATCGTCCGAGGTAGCTTCATCAACAATATCTTCCTCTACATCAGAAGTGCTAATGTAGCCTCCATCTTCTGTAGCAATGTATGCCCGTTTGCTAGGACAATCTTTCTACACGTGACCAAGTCCATGGCAGCGGTGGCACTGAATGGAAGAAGAGCGCCCGGTGGAAGCCACAGATGATGCACTCTTGGTCGGCTCCGGCAAACGAGCCTTACTAGATTCCATGGTACGGGCGGCCGAAGGTGAAGGAGCTGAAGGACGTGTGCTCGCTGGTGGTGGAGGACGAGCACTCGACGAAGGGAGTGGTTTCGTTGGCGGCGCCGGTGTCGTCGTCTTGGGTGTGAAGGAGCTGCTGAAGTTGCTGCTCCGGCTCCGTTGCTGTTGTCGGCCCTGTAATTCCTTTTCTGCAAGCATAGCAAGCTGGAACAAACGGTTGGTAGTAGTAAATTCTTTATAATCAACAATATCCTAAATTTCACGCCTCAATCCACCATAAAAGCGACACACTTTATCCTCCGGATCCTCTACTACCCCACAACGTATCATGCCCTTTTGCAGCTCTGCATAATATTCCTGGACAGACATATTTCCCTGATCTAAGCGCTGCAATTTCTTACGCAAATCACGTTTATAAGAAGGAGGAATAAAGCGATCACGCATTGCTTCTTTGAGCCTATCCCATGACTCAGGTTGTAGGTGCAAAGTAGCTAGTTCTTGCCACCAGATGATAGCAAAATCTTTAAATTCACTAGTAGCTTGTCTAACCTTATGTTGATCAGGTACAAGGTGGGAAGCAAATTTTTGTTCTACTGTCATCTCCCAATCAAGATATTCCTCAGCATCATATTTTCCATAAAAGGATGGTATGGTAAATTTTATTTTCGCATAAGGATCATCATTATTAACATTACCACGATTACGCTGATTACCTCCCATACCTGTGCGATTGCGGTGAAGTCTTTGACGCAGAGTGTTCTCGCGTGTCGCCCTCGCATCAACTAGACCATCGTCACCGTAGACAACACCCTCGTCGAGGATCACGTCATCATTCTCGTCCTTGTTGTCATCGTTGGTAGCTGGATGGTTGGCCTCAAGTGTTGAACCTTCCTGGTCAATGTGGACACTCGCCTGTCCACGCTCTCAAGCGAATGGGCGACGTCCTTCATGACCGTTCTGACTACATCCGTTAGCTTGGCCACCTCCGCTAGCATCTGCTCCTTCAGGTCCTGCAAGTCACTTTTCAAAGCAGGCTCGTCGTTTGGCATGGTTAGTTATGAAATAAAATCCCTATCAACTATTTATGGGTCAGTGGGATCACACCCTCACTCACGTCTTACCGAGTTCTTACCAAGTTCTTACCAACGCAAGCAGTGGATGGTACAACCGGTGGCTGGTTCGTGATACCTGTGAGGCAGTGGCACCGAGGTTGCAAGGATCTTTTCTGTACTGATCTGAAGAATATGTGGAGCTTGGAAGGCACACAAAGAGAAAAATATGTATTTGTGGCACACAAGTCAGTAACAGATAGCAATGCTGAATTATAGTCCCAAGTACCTGTTCTCGTTGCTGGCTTAAAGGTGTTCAAGTACAGGTGTGTGACAAACAAGGTGGTGGAAATAAGGATGATGAGCAGCAAAAGTGTCAGAAACAAGGCACAAGACAGCACACTCTAACACAGCTCAACTTGGTGTTCTCTATGTGCTCCTCTAAATATTGTTCCTCTTTTGCCCCTCTCTTTTTTTCTCTTTTTTGGGCTGTCTTTGTTTTTTTGGAAAAATTTGACTTTTTCTTTTTATTTTTTTGATCTTTCTTTTAGCCTTAGGAGCACACAGGAAGTAACCACAGAAAATTTGAGCTCAAACAAGTGAAAGGCGTGGCCTGTGGAAATTTTCAGAAGATGCGCCCAAACTTGAGAAAGGCTTGCGGGCTCGGAAAGACGATCTTCCGGTCTGTTTTACGGCAAAATAAAATTGCCGAACCGCCAAAGGCGGGGAGAGACGGATGCGAAATTTTTTTCTGATTCCGAAACATATATGGTTTGCTGAAAACGGAGTTCGTATGCGAAAGTTATGCCTGTTTTACGAACGGACTCCGAATTAGAGGACAAAACGGACAGAAAGTGCGGAAAGTTGGTGATTTTGGCTAGGGTTTGATAGAACAGTGGGGGAAAACACACGAACTGGACTCAAACACAATCTAACCAGCAACAAGACCTCGACCTAGGACACAAACTCAACACGACGGACTCTGCGACTGACAAATGCAAAGGCTATGGCGCGGATGGTTGTAGGACAGGAAATACAAGTATGGCGGTGGACTATGGGACGAAGGCAAAACACTCAACTATGGGTAAGTTGCAAACCTGACGGTATACCTGAAGCTCTGATACCACTTGATGAGGAACGGGGTTCCCAATCTTCCGTCAGATAGATAGCTTTCGTTTTTGGTGGAACGCGACACACCGATCCGGCTTCAGATCAGAAGATCCGATTCCTGCAACCTTAGCACCACGATTCCTCTGGTTATCAACCGTGTCACAAATCCGGTTGACCTCACCAAGAAGGCTAATCCCTGCCTGCGAAACGAAGAACACAAGCAAGAACCCGAAAGTACGCAACTCAATTAAAGTGACAATTGCAGATGAATGATTAAGCACTCGAAGTTGGGGGTTCACAACCGATGACGGCGACTGTTCTAATACAGATTGATCTAAAGCAAAACCCAAAAACCTAACGTGGGCGGCGGCTACTGAATATATAGTGTAAGGGTCGTCACACCCCCTGGACGCGCCCTCTAACAGGCTCTAAGACGATACACGGCCCAATGGGCCAAAAGACGGTACCCTGGCAGATTCTGGACACTGACTTGTTTCGACGATTTCTGTTGACTCCGGTGGAATTTGGACTTCAAACCAAAGCCATTGGTTAGCTTATAAAATTATCTTTCCATGCATATGTGGATCGTCGAAAACGGAGTCCGTATGCGTCCTGGGCGTCCGTTTTACTGCAGGCTGTTCCTGAAGTCCGAGGCAGACTCGAACTCGAGTTGGACTGGGCCTCCGGCTTGTCTTGGGTGTCCTTGCTGGTCTTCTCCGCCTCCACACCTCTCTCCAAGTGCTTCATGATCCTTTCCAATGTTCCTAAGCAAAATAACATCATTAGGTAGCAATCTATTCTCAAAACTATGAAAAGGATCGCTTAAGAACGAGCTCACCTCTAGATTTAATTGTCGCATTCGAGCTCGGGTCATTGGACCTTGCATAACGGTTGGAGGATCAGCGGGTGTATCCAAAGGAGTGATGTCCTCATCAAACTCTGGTTAGTATATTTTTCTTTTGTAAGAACTCTCAGAAATATATAACCATGATATTATGCAAGAACTCAAACTGTGAGTGGATTATTGAAATGGATTGGCTCTTTGATGCAAATGCATTGAGCTTGCTGCGTTGTTTAACCTTATTTGAAAGCTTTTTTTGTAAGTAATTATACACATATTGGTACGCATATATGAGTACTTATAATAATTATTACTATTATATTAAGCTATAGAAAATTTGTACAATTTAAATCTCTTACTAATACAGGGGTAGTATAGACAATTTATCTGAAAGTCCCCAATTAGAATCCAGAGCTAATGTTTTTAGCCAAACGCCTAATTATACTGATTCTGATTCTCTTCAGTATCTGATTCAGCAAGAATCAGAATCAAAATCACAGAATCACTGAATCAGGAACTCTACCAAACGGGCCCTTAGAAGAGACCTTGCAAAGTCTACGAAGATTCATGATGATGCTGAACCTAGAAAAGTACGCTTTCGGAGTACCTTTGGGAAAACTGCTCAGTTTCATCATTTCACACCGTGGCATGGAGGCAAATTCAGAGAAGATCAATGCAATTATGAACATGGCTTATCCGACTAGCTAGAAGGATGTACAGAAAGTGACCGACTGCATGGCAGCACTCAGCAAATTCGTTTCCTGACTTGGCAAATAGGAGTGCCCTTCTTCAAGTTATTGAAGAAAGCTGACAATTTTCAATGGATGCCCGAAGCCCAACAAGCGTTCGAAGACTTCAAGAAATTTCTCACATCACCACCCATGTTGGCGTCACCTATGCCCCAGGAACCGCTCATGTTGTATCTAACGGCAACAACTCAGGTAGTCAGCACGGTTTTCGTCATCAAGCGCGAAGACTCAGGACACATCCGAAAGGTACAACGAATCACTATTTCCAATCCCACCAGGTCACAGTCATCACTTGGTTTCTACTCGGGAATGTCCTACATAATCGCAAAGTCACTAACAGAATCGCTAAATGGGCATTCGAGTTGATGGTGTTTGACATTGTCTTCCAACCACAGACAACGATCAAATCTCAAGCACGTGCTGATTTCATGGCCGAGCGGACAAGCTTGAGTATTAGACAATGTACTTCGACAGTTCTCTACGGATCGGTGGAGCAAGAGCTAGCATCGTGCTGACGTCACCAACAGGAGAAAAACTCAAATACGTCCTTCAAACATTTTGCAGCATCCCATAATGTCATCGAGTACGAAGCACTCATCTACGGCCTCCGTATTGCCATAATGCTCGATATCCGAAGATTAGTGGTTTGCGAGGATTCCCAATTAGTGATGAACCAGGTCATGAAGGACTAGACATGCTTGGACGACAATATGGCGGCATACTGCCAAGAAGTGTGGAAGCTGGAAAACAAGTTTGACAGGCTGGAAATCACTCATGTTTTGCACCAATACAATGAGGCCGCACACGAGCTAGACAACATTGGATCCAAACGAGAAGTGGTCCCGACTGGATTTTTGTCGAGAAGCTGCTAGAGCCATCAGTCAAGAGAAAATCTAACCCTGATCAGTCGAGGGTTGATCCAGAACCTGAATCCAAGGAGGTGATTATTGTTTCTCACGACTAGCGGACTCCAATCATCTCATTTTTATTGGAAGACGAGCTCCTGAAAGACCGCAGTGAAGCTGAACAAGTCAAATGTCGGAGCAAGAGCTTTATCGTAGTTAGAGAAGAACTTTTTCGTCGAAGTGCATCCGAGTCCTCATGCGTTACGTCACACCTAAGGAGGGCAAGCAAATACTGCAATCGATCCACTCAGGCATCTGTGGCAACCATGTTGCATCAAGGACGTTAGTCGGAAAGACTTATAAACAAGGTTTCTTCTAGCCGACTGCGGTTACCGACGCCAAAGACATAGTTCGGACATGCGAGGGATGCCAGTATTTTGCTCGGCAAACACATCTACCAGCTCAAGAGTTGCAGACAATTCCAATATCTTGTCCTTTTGTAGTTTGGGGGCTTGACATGGTCGGGCCATTCAAGAAAGCGCTAGGAGGGTTCACATACTTCTTTGTCGCGGTGGACAAGTTCACAAAGTGGATTGAGGAAAAACCCGTCACTACCATAACTCCGTCCAAGGCAAAAAGACTTCATCATGGGTATCATCTACCAGTTTGGAGTTCCTAATCACATCAAAATGGACAATGGCACTCAGTTCACTAGCGGCATCTTTCATGATTTCTGTGATAAATTCGGTATCAAGATCTGTTATACTTCTGTAGCCCATCCACAGAGTAATGGGTAGGTTGAGCATGCAAATGGCATGGTCTTACAAGGTATCAAGGCTAGGGTGTTCGACCGACTACGACTATATGCAGGGCAGTGGGTACAAGAACTCCCATCTGTTCTCTGGTCTCTACAAACCACGATCAGTCGGTATAACACCCTGAAAATTTGGTTAAGAAAAATACATAAATTTTTGAACTTTTTAAAACTTTTTGCATCATGCCGTGATTTTTTTGCTCTGCTTGAAATTGTATAGGAGCCGACTCAAATAACAGAACCAACAAACCAAAACCAACTTTAAAGTTATCTCAACAACCAGAAATAATTTATAACCCACTACAAGAAAAGGGAAATTAAATGTTCATTTAATTCCCTAACTTCATCATATGTTTAATAAAGAGGAACTAACCCAATCCATAAATTAAAGTGGAGGTTAAAATGCTAATTTAATTTTCATCTATCACGAGTCAATAAATAAAGTGGGTTAGCTACATCAATTATTTTGGAAAATAGGAAGCAATAAGAAGAGTTTGCACATCCGATTAATTTCCCAACCCTAACACATGAAATATCAGAATGAGCTAAGCTTTCAACCTATAAATAAAATATGGAGATTAAATATTAATTTCCAAACCACGGAGTACACATATTACCTTAGCTAAGCTTTTGAATAAAATCAAGGACAAAGCACAGGGGGATTAAAGGACCTTAATTCGCAAAACCTTTTCAAATAAAACATCCCCAAAACATGACAAACTATTTATCTCCCAATATATATATATATATATATATATATATATATAATATAAACCAAATTAAATAGAACACCATAAATAATTATGTTGTCCTCTTTTGGGCAAATTGAAACTCCAAAATTAAAATTTGAACCCTCAGATGTCTATGGGGGAAATCGGGATTAGGCTTTATAATGTAATTTGAGATTCAAATCATTTTTTTCCAAATTTACAACTTCTTGAATAAATGTTCTCAATGTAGGAAGCGGTCCCCTCCAAAAAGTTTTTATTCAATGTTCTCCTTTGGGCCCAAATTGTTCACCTTCTACCCCAGCCCATCGACCAGCCGGACCAACCAAGACGATCGGGTCATCCCCCCCGGCCTCGGCCGACCCCCGTCTTGGCCCACCAAGCCCTGGCCCATCTGGCTGTCGAAGCCCAGGCATGCTCCTCCCTAGCCACATCGCCACTGCTCGACAAAAATCCGTGACAGTGTCGCCGCACCCAAGCCGGAGCAGCTTACCATCGTCGCCTTCGGTCCGTCGCTGACCCACTGCTCCTTGTGCTGCTGTGCGCCCCCACCGTACTGACCCCATGCGGTGCCCACTAGACTAGGCTGCGCACCGCCCACCACGCCCAACGGGCCAAGAACAGCACCGCCGTGCCCTGCGGCAGCCAATGGACTAGGGGACAATCACCTTTGCCATGCCAATGCCTGCCACGGACCGCTGGACAAAGGGCCACCCCATACTTCCCCTGCCACCACCTCGCTGCCATCGCCGTGCTCACTAGCCACATGCATATGAGCTCTGCCACCACTACTGTCACGCCTAGAAATTCTCCAGAATTTTCAAAGCTAATTTGTGCAATAAATCCTCATCCAGGAATCAACCGAGGTATACAAATCAACAATTTGATAAACATAACCAAAAACGAAATAATGATAAATACTTCAACACTTAGTCCTCACACAGAGAAAAACTGCAGCGGAACGGCAACAAGCGTAGCTTCAGCACTAAGCCACAGGTAGCTCAACTGGGGTCTAAGCCAAACACCAACTTCTCCTCCTCGGAAAGCTTCACTCTGATGATTGTGATATAGCAAGGATTGAATACCACCCACTGTACTCAACATGCCACACTAGGAAATATAATGTAATGCAACATGATACCAAAAGAAAGGCATAGTATGGCTTATTTGCATAAAACACATTTAAAATCATTAAAAATAGTATAGTTTAATTATTGTCAACATTGAACCAATCTCTGAAGAGCACTCCAACGCAGTTCAGGCCCATAACCATAACTCTCCAAACTGAAGCTATCAAGTTCCATCATTTATCACCATTGAGTAGTGTGGGACTAATCACGGAAAACATTGCTAGGCTCGCTCATTAACTGCGAGCACAGCTATTCGAATAGTTTTACTTTGGCCAGAGATGTACCAATTTACTCACAAGACACAATCTCAACATCATGTTATCCATCCATCGCGATACTCAAAAGTACCCGAATAGAGATTGTGACAAGAGCATCCATATAACTCGCACAATAGGAGAGCCTCCCGCCATGCCTCCGGTCTCTGGTAGGGGTGATCAAGTGCCTTCCCGTGAGATGGCTCAATGCCCAAATGCATGGTCTTATTGTCACAGCCACTTATACCAACCACAAACCTGCCTTGGTGCCTCCTATTAAACTCGTCACACTTCAAGTCTTGCTATCCCATTCTAGCTTGTGGTTAGCACAGATAATGCTTCGCAACAAGTAGCCTGCGAATCGGTCCTTAACTGTCATAAGCACCGCTAGCAACAACACAATCCTGGTGCTCACAACCCACCATTCAGTCAAGTTTTAGTTTGCACAATTAATTAACTAGCCACGACCAACTGTCATGAAAGAACGTCCATTAATTATCGATGAATGAATCATTAGTTTCCCACATAAAATGACGCTACAATTTCTAAGCAATGACTAAGCAAATCCTAAATAATCTAGCCAGATAAATAATTAAACACCTGGCTAGTCAATATTATTTACGCAGGGTATCAAGGTAAAAGTATCAATATCAAATTGGCCATAATAATCAAGAAATATCGAAATAATGATAATCACCCTATAATGGCATTCCAAAATATTTCATGCAATAACGTTAAAACAAAATAGTTTTCACAATTGGGATCAACATGATCAAGGAGATTATTGTGTGACTTACCTTGCAAATGAAAATGTCTTCCGCAGATCTTTCGAACTCTTTCTCGATCTTTGCGATCCTCCCAAACGGTGAAATCTACGCGACTACATGCAAAAGAGGAAAATCCCCAAGTAACTCCAAATAAACAGTATATAAAAAGTACATAAACAAGTAAATCAAGTTTTTAGATGAATTTAAGAAAAAGAACGGGTCGAATCAGAGTCCGGACGGAAAAGATAGGGCTTCCGGAAGATTGGATTAAAAAAAATCCGAAAAGAATTGAAAAAGAATATTTCCTGGAATATTCTCTGGATTTTTGAATTAAATAAATATTTTAAAAAGGGACTAACATGTGGGGTTCACTATCAGGGACTGGCTCATGTAGACTTGGTCCATGGAACAGAGGAGATGCTGAGGTGAACTGATGACTAAGATTCCATGTAGACCAGCGGGTAAGGTGGCTTAGAGGTGGCAACACATGTGTCTAGCGCTTACATGTCTTTATCCAAGGAATTAAAGAGGATCTAAAGGCTAGGGTTCAATCTCGAGGATCAACGGCTACGATTTGCTTCGGGTTTCCAATGAAGGTCGAATGGCTCAGATGGGATCAAAATTAATCGGACAACTGAGATTTGTCGAGGATTCTAAACATCAGGGCCCTACTTGTCTGTCTCAGAAGAAGGGAGTGCCGGTGGGGTCGGCCTGTCAGTCACTCGGGGAATACTGCCGAGTGGGGTCCACTGGTTCGAGTTACGCGGCTGGAGCAGTGGCCGCACCCATGGCGCCAGCCGACCGGCGGCGGAGAAACTCGATGCCAACGGTGACGACGGCGACCTAGGATGACGGGGTAGAGCGACGAGGAGATGACACCGGGGAGGCGGCACAGAGCGGGGAAGGAGATGAGGCTGTGGACAGTGATTTGAGGAGGAGACACAGAGGCCGACGATGACCGAGGATGGCGACCTCAGAGTTCACCGGTGACGACGACGTTCAAGGCTGGTGGTCATGCGGGAAGCCGGGGTGGCAGCGGAAGTAGGGCAGGGCGGCGGCTCACAGATGCAGGGCGACGGCGGCTAGGGCATGGCGTCACGGTGTGCAACAAGGCGACGCGACGACGGCGGCTCGTTGGCTGCAGGTGGCGACGGCAGACGGTGACACAGAGAGGAGCAAAAAAGGGGAGCAACGGCTGCGGCTCACCGGCTGCAGGTGAATGCAACGACGACGGCGACGACTGCCCGGCAGCGGCGGCGACACAGGGCAGAGCCAGGCAGCGGAGCTGCCGGGTGGAGCGGCGGCTGCAGCAGAGGAGACGACGGCGCTGGCAACAGCAGGGAGCAGGGGCGGCTCCGGTGGCGGCGACTAGATGCAGGGGCGGCGGTGCGGCTCAGAGCGGGAGCGGCGCGGCTAGGGCGGCGGGATTCCGAGGCAGCGGTGGCTTGGGGATTTATAAGGAGGGGCAGTGCCTAGGGCAAGGGGTGGCACGGTGGCGGCGCTGGCGGCAGGCGCCGAGAAAAGCGGCGGCGGGGCGGCGCAAGGGTCGGGCCCGCGGTAGCGGCAGGCCGAGGCCTGTGGCAGGCCGGGCCAAGGCGCGGCGGCGCGGGCCGAGGGCCGGGCTGAGGCGCATAGGCCGGGGAGAGGGGTCGCCCAGGGCAGCTCGGGGCTGGGCCCTGGATGGAGCCGCAGGGAGAGAGGAAAGAAGAGGAGGCAGGAGGAGGAAGGAGGAGGAGAAGAAGAGAGGAAAAAGAAGGAAGGGGAAAAAGAGAAAAAGGAAAAGAGGAGAGAGAAAAGGAAAAAGAGGAGGGTTTTTCTGGAAATTTCCAAAATTTTGGAAATTGAATTTTAGAATTATTTCAAGCAATAAATAGAGGTATTGTAATTTAGGGCGACGTTCGGAATTTCGGAATATCATGGACGTTGGTATATATGTGTGTGTGTATATATATATATATATATATATATATATATATATATATATATATATATATATATATATATATATATATATGGAAACTTGAAAATATCGAAACACTTGTGAAATTGAAATATTTCTTTGAAACCAAGAGGATCAACGGAATTTTTTTGGACCCTTCAAGTATAAGAATCATTTTGGGAATTTCTAAAATATTGGAAGGAATTAGCAGGAATATTCCAGAATTTGGAAAAATCGAGAATATGTACGGAATCAGGAATTTGGGAGAAAAATGAAGGGCATTTTGTGTCGACGAAGAAATTAGGATATTCGAGGAATATATTTCACGGAGTTTAGAAAACGGAATAAATGAATTTCCAAAATATGAGGAATACTTTGGGAGTCGAAAAAAGGGAATAGTTTAGGAAACATCCCATTGAGCGAAATATCGGAATATTTTGAGAATTGGATAGTCGATGGGGTTTTAGGGTTTCGAGAACGACCCCCACACCTAAAAGAAGAAAGGGAACGAAGTTTGAGGCGAATGGGGAGACTTCAAAGGACCAAACCAGGAATGACTCAAACAGGAAAAGACAGGGATTTTATTTTTTATTTATTGAATTACTAAAATGATCTTTATCTTATTAAAATTAATTCTGGAGCTCCAAAATTTCGAGAAAATTTCAAAGGGTTTATTAAATCATGAGGAATTTACCAGAGACAAAAACCACCATAAAACATGGAGAATTTATTATCGTAAACACTCAAACGCTTAAAACATTCGACAAAACCCTAGGAATATAAAAACGTCCAAATATTTATTTAAAATTTTCAACTTAGGATTTTTAATATTAGAAATTTTAAAATTTTATTTATACACTTTTCTCAAACAAAAAATTTTTTAGTGTATTTTTGTATTTCTATTTTAAAAAGTAATTTTTAATTAAAGCGATTTTCAAGACGTGGTAACTGCGCACGCCGCCACCACCGCCCATGCGCACGGCACCACCACCGCCCATGCGTGTCCTTGCCCTGCAGCTACCTTTCGCTAGCTCCCACGCCGTCCCACCGCCGTCCTATAAATGGCAGTCGAGCTCGCCTCGCCATGCACAGCTCGTCGCCTCACGGAAGACCAAGGAGCAAGCCACGCCGACGCGCGCCCGAGGCAGCCGTCCCTGCCCGTGCCGACCTGGAGCCGAGGACGACGACGCCACCACGCGTGCGACGCCACCCCGACCCTGCTTCAACCACACCGATCCACCGCGGACCCGCCCCAAGCTCGGTCGTGCCGCTTCCCAGCCGCCGCCCAGTGAGCTCCCACACCCCACCCCCCCCACCCCCCCGGGACCGCAACCCCGCCGCCGATCCCAAGCCAGACCAGCTCACCGTCGTCGCCTTCGGTCCGTCGCTGACCGCCGTATTGACCCCATGCGGTGCCCACCGGACCGAACTGCGCGCCGCCCGCCGCGCCCAGCGGGCCAAGAACAGCACCGCCGTGCCCTGCGGGCAGCCAACGGACCAGGGGACAATCGCCGTCGCCATGCCAATGCCTGCCACGGACCGCTGGACAAAGGGCCATCCCGTACCTCCCCTACCATCGCCACGCGCGTACGAGCTCTGCCGCCTCTGCGCATGCCACTCCTGCCGCTCTGCACACGCCACCACTGCCGCCCACGCGTGTCCTTGCCCTGCAGCTGCCTTCTGCCAGCTCCCACTGCCCTACCGCCGCCCTATGAATGGCAGCCGAGCTCGCCTCGCCATGCACACCTCGTCGCCTCACGGAAGACCAAGCAGGAAGCAACACCGTCGCGCGTCCAACGCAGCCGTCCCTGCCCGTGCTGACCTGGAGCCGTGGACGACGACGCCACCACGCATGCGACGCCACCCCGACCTTGCTTCAACCCCGCCGATCTACCCCGGAGCCGCCTCAAGCTCGGTCGTACCGCTTCCCGGCCGCCACCCGGTGAGCTTGTTAGGAAAATAAACCTGACCGAGATGCGTTCTGGTCAGCGCGTGTGTGTCGCGTGGTGTCGAGCTGTGTCATGGAGAATACGGTGTGTTCGCGTCGGTGAGTCCGAGTCGATTCAGTTTGTTAGCGTGCATGTGTGTGTAGGCTGTTAGTTAAGCCTTGCACTGTAATTAGTTAGGATCTCACGTCACGGACGGACGCGTCGTGAGAGAATGGCTCGCATACGCGTCTGTACGATGGTTCGTGGGCGACGTCATGGATATATACACGTCTGTACGATGGTTCGTGGGTGACATCACGGACGTGAGATGGACACGTTGTGGGCACTACGTGCGGACGCTGTGCACTTGTAAATTCGCTATAAAAGGAGAAGGTAAGACAGAAAATGCTGTGCGGTTTGGGCAGCACCAATCTCTCTGTATTCCAAGGGTTCACGGTCGTTCTTGTGTTCTTCGTCCTCCCGGCCGGGGTTGAAAAGACCCCGGGCAAGTTCCCGGGCGTGGGCGCAGAGGCAAGGGCCCGGGCACGGAGGCTGACCCCGAGCGAGTTCCCGAGAGAGGGCCCGGACACGGTCCCGGGCGCGGGCGAGTTCCCGAGAGAGGGCCCGGACACGGTCCACGGCGCCAACAGAGCTCCCTCCTCCCCTCTCCTCCTCCCCGCCCCTCCGCCGCCGAATCCTTCCACTTTCGACCGGCCGCGGCGGACCGGAACCCACCGCTGATCCCCTTCACCCCACCGCCGAAATAACTCGCCCTTCCCAAGCCGCCGCCTCGCCCGGACGTTGGGCTCCCATGGGCGCCGCCGTGCAGTGAGCCTCCTGCCGCCCCTCTCTCCCCGGCCACCGCCGCCGCTCCGCCCCATCGCCCTACCGCCCTCCGCTCCCCTTTGTCGCGCCAAGGCCACGTGAGGAAGACGACGCGAGGGGATTAATTTCTCCCCTCCCAGCGGCTGACAGATGGGCCATGTTTTCAGGTGATAAAAAAATATAATCCTAAATATGTTAGTTTGACATGTGGACCCCACTGCCATTTTAAGATCTTTTTTCACACCTAGGTCACTGACAAGTGGACCCCAAGCCACCTGTCAGCCATAGAGCCTTTTCTCTTAAGAAAATAATTCTGAAAATATATAAGAATAGCTCTAGTCCTTTTTTCAGCAAAGGGAAATCTAGATTATTCTTTGAAAATGCATAACTAATTCAAACGAGGTCCAAATTGAATGAGATTTGGCTCTAAAATTTTTTAAATTCAAGCTCAACATTTTGGACCCAAAATAATAGTTGTCACAATATAATTTTTTTACACAGATTTAAAATAATTGACAAGGGGATAATCATTTACTCTTACTGAGGATTTTTCCTTTAGACCAAAATTATAAATAATGGGACTAAAACTTTTAAACTTTAACTTTGCACAACACTACCATGAAACTTAAATTCTAAGAAAGATCTAAATAATTTCTTGTACTAAAAATATTGTTTCTAAGCATGTTTTAACTCCTAGTAATGCAAATAAAAAAAACCTATAAGGCATAAAACTATAAATAACCACCATGAAACATAGCAAAACCTTGTTTCTCTAATTTCTAAAGAAAAGTATAAAGGGATTACTAGTGTTTTTAAGTAAAATTTTGCACCTATACCAGCTTAAAGGAAATAAATGCACTTTCTGCAAGACCTTGATCTCCAAGGGAATGCATAAATTATAGATCAACACAATATAACTAAGTAAATTCTACATTAAAAATTACCTTACCAAAGTATTCACTAAGCATTAGTAGAAGGCACCCTAAAAATACATATACATTGAAATTTGCCCCTAAACATAAAATGAAGAATAAAATCCAAGCTTTGAACTATTAATTTGACTCACAAGTTCGATTCTCCACAAAATAGCTAAACCTACAGGGCCGCAAGGCTACTTAACAAGAATTCGGCTCACGAATTGACCAATAAAATCGGAAAAGAAAACAAGCAAATGACTGTTAGGAAATAAAACATGTGATACCAAAACCCAACATGGGCCCTTTTGAGTTTGTAATCCTTTAGCTAACCTAGTCAAGCCATCTGGAAGGTAGGTTATAACCCACCTTCCCCATGCCAAGCCAGTGGTCTAACCCTTGGATAGTAGCTTGTCCGCACAATCACCCCTAGCCCTCGATCGCCACCCACCCTTAGAAACCCTAGCTTCTTAGTCAACCTTAGACCTAAGAAGTTAGCCACCCTCGGCCCGAGCCTATAGGCTAACCTAAACCTTTTGTTGTATTCCGTGTTTGATTGTTGCTTGATTTGGTTCTTCTCGCACCCCTAATTGGTGCGATCCGTACAGTGGCAAGGAACGTGAATGCGCTCCGAGGAGAAAGTTTCATCGAGATTCAGTGCAAGAGCAATTTGGTAATTGACCGCCCTGAGAAAGGCAAGTCACCGCATCCCCCTCCTTGAGCATTTTGATCCTAGTTTGCGAACTTATTTGTTTGTGAAATAAATTATATGCTATGTTTAAAATGCAATCGCAATTATTGATTATGCCACCCTTGTATTGAGCAACTTGTTCCTTGATGCCATGTTAACAATCGAGTCTCTAATTATATTTAATGAGCCATGCTTAGCCATGCCTAGTTGCACTTGGGTGATTGAATCGCCCTCCCCCAGGTCTTAAATAAAATGGGACGAATGATTGGGCAATCACTAGAGTTATAGTGATTGGTGAGGATGGAGACATGTATTGCCATCCCGCGCGTATAATGAGGAACCAATTGCAAAAACCAAAAACAAGGAAAAATCTATTTCGGCCGGGGCGGCAGGAAAGAAATTGGGTGGTTCTGGGAACGGCAAGTGCTGACCCTGGTCAATTAAGGACTAAGTCAAGAAGCTATGCGGGAAATGAATTGAGTACGACCGCATTTCTCGAATGGGTATAGACTTGGTGGATTAGGACTTCTATGCGGGGACGGTACCCCAGTCATCGGTTGATTATGCATGCGTGTCGGAGAATGGAACTCCAACCGCGGGAAGTCTGGGGACCCTCCTTTTGAGGTTCGGCCAGAGGAGTTGTTCACAGGACGGCTTGCGGCGTCGAAGAGAATATGTGCTCGGGCCCGGGGACCCGAGCTGAGAGATGGCACGCAAGGAAGCAGGAGAAGTATATAGGTTCGGGCCATGCGGAGGCGTAATACCCTACTCCTATGTGTGTTTGCTATCTGGGAGAATGTGGCTTGCTGTTACAAGATGAACTCAGAAGTGCTCAGGAGCTAGCCGCTCTCCGGGAAGAAGAGAGGCCGAGAGCCAGGGAGAACCAGAGAGACCGGGCAAGAACCTCCGAGAGTCGCTGGAGAGAGAGCGAGAACCAGCGATCGACCCCCCCCAGCCTGTGGCATGGATCCTCCTTTTATAGGTCAAAGGGAGTCCACAATGCCAAGTATACACGAGAGAGCTTTTCTAGAGACTTCTCCTGTTGCACACGTCCGGGGTTGGTCTACTGCAGAGGCCTAAGTCGTGGAGATGTGACGATGCACGCCCTCACCGCCGAAGTCAAAAGTCTCTGACTGCACAGGGAGCCGGCCCACGGGGGGCCGTCACGAGCCGTCATGCGTGGCAGAGCGGGCGACAGGGGCGACGCGCCCCGTCGCCTCGCCATTAATGCGGGTAGTTGGAGGTTGACCCGCTCGAGTCAGGTAAGTGCCCGGGTGTCACGCCCAGAATTTCCATCCAAAATTCTGGAGTTTTATTGTGCGTAAACCCTCGTCCAGGAATCAACCAAGGCACACATGACAAAATTGATAATCAAAGTAATTGGTTACATAGCGTACGCATTTATTACAGAGGTGAATGGTACCTCTCAAATAATAAAGTTCTAACAGCGGATAAATAAACAACAGCGTGACGATTCCCACTCCACGCACTTGACTGAGCTCCCTCCTAGTCCTCCAAATAGTCCTCTTCGCTGTAGTCCTCCTCTGAATGATTGTTGATGGCAAGGTGAGCATATGACATACTCCGCAAGCCACACAGCAAATATGCAAGTGCACGGGATAACAAAGGAGGGCATAGTATGGCTCATAATTGCATAAAAGCATTTAATAAAACATTTGAGAGAGTAATAAAACAGTAATTAAATAACAGTATTAATCAACGCTATACCGCTCACCAAAACGGTATAGGCCCAACCACTCCAACCTGGAGCTACACATGTTCCACTGTTCAACCATTAAATTTAAGTAGTGTGGGACTAATCACAGAAACATTCGCTAGGCCGCCCTTAACCGTGGGCACGGCTATTCGAACAGTTTTACTCTGGCCAGAGATGTACCAATTTACCCACAAGACACAACTCCACAGCACATCACTGTGCCCTTGATACCACCACGGTATCTCGGTAAGGAATTGTGATAGGACCCTCCATGTAATCCGCACAACAAGGGAGCCCACCCGCTGGACCACGCAGTTTCCGGCAGGAGCTGATCAGGCCCCCAACAGGGAAACGTCCAACGCCCAAGACATGGACTTATTGACGCAGCCATGGTGGTCTTATTGACACAGCCACAACACACCATGTGGACCCCGGTTGAACGTACTCGCATTGGATCCTACCATTACCCATGCTAGCTTGTGGTTAGCACGAGTGTTGCTTCGCAACAAGTAGTCCGCGAACCGGTCCTTAACTGTCACGAGCACCGCTAGCAACAACACCAACCATGGTGCTCGCAACCCACCTTTTAGTCAAGTTTTAGTGAACCATTAAATTGTCCTTATACGACCACGTCGTAAAGGGATCATCATTCCCTGTGACTGAATAATAGTATAGAAATCATTATGACAACCCATAATTATTCTATTAATTACTAGGCATGGCTAAGCAGGTCCTAGAGTTATTCATCTAGCTAACCAATAAATAAAGGTAGCTAGTCAAAATTATCCCATAGGTACAATGTCAGGTAATCAGATTCAAAAGGGCCTATAAACAAAGGTTAGGTTTTCCTGTCTCGATGACATTCCAAAATAAATGCAGCGTTGAAAGAAAACATAGCTTTAATCATAGGAACAATATGTTCAATGAGAAAGAGGAATCTGTTGTGACTTGCCTTGCAGCTCCACACAGTCTTCGACACCTGCTCGACAAAATTGCCCTCTGGCCTCTTCCTGAGCGTCGGTAGCTATAGGCAAATAACCAAATGGCAAAAACAGTACATCAACACACATGAACAGTACATTGTTATATTTTAATGGATAGTTCATGATTTTTAGAGAAATTAGAGACTTGAACGACCTCAAACCGAGTTCGTATGAATTAGTTATGATCTTTAGAAGTTTTAAGCCTATTTAAAAAAACTAACTGATTTATTGTGTCAACATTGAATTAATTTTATTCGGAAAAGACATTTAGGCGTCACAGGAGAGAGGGACTCTCGGCTGACCAGTGGGGTCCACTGTCAGTAAGCGAGGGAAGGGGTCTGGTCCAGGGTGAACCGAGTCCACCGTGGTCCACGAGGGGCTGGGACTCTAGGGTTGGATCGACGGATGGGATCTAACCGATAGGGTCCGACGGCTCACATCGATCCCGAAAGATCGGCCTAGCGGCGACGAGATGGCAGCCGAGCTGGCGCCCACACGGCGACCACGGCGACAAACTACAGCGACGGCGGCGACGGCGGTGCGCTAAACCCGATGTGGACGGCTACAGCGACAGCGGGCGACGCACGGGGAGAGCGGGAAAGGATAAAGGGGTCGAGGCGATCGTTACCGAGGGCGAGACGGCGAAGAACGGCGATGGAGACGGCCGCGGGAGCTTGAGGCGGCGGAGGGCTTCTGGTCTTCGTCGACGGTGGTGCTCGGCGGCTTCCCGAGGCTGACGAGGCGCCGGCCTGGCTTCGGCGGGCGAGAACCTACCGAGGCGGCGGCGAACTCCGACGGCGGCTGAGGCGACGCGGCGCGTCAAGCCACCCGGAACCTGGCGGCGGCGGCGAACAAGCGCAAGGCGCGGGGAGGCGCGCTAGGTTTGCTGGCTCGAGCTCGATTTATCTAAAGGCGAAAACGACCCTAGGGGTTCCAGGCTCACTATTTAAGCAAAGAGGGGCGACTCCCGTCGGGCTCGATGCGGGTTAGCGGCGGCGCGACGAGAGAGAGAGAAGAGACCCCGATTCTCGGGAGGCTTCGGGGCTCCGTTCCACGCACGATTCAGCTCCGGTTCTCTTAGGGGATTAGTAGAGGCGGATAAGGGCTAGGTTTCCCTCAACCGATTTGGAGAGAATGGGTCCGAGGCGAACGGATCGGCGAGATTCACGGCGGCGGCGCTCGGTGCTACACGCGCCTTCGGGCGCGAGGAAGACGACGGACCTGACGGATGGGGCGCGGGCGCGGGCACGGCAGGGGCGCGGCACGGCAACTCGGCAGGCACGGCAGGGCACGGCACTGGCGACAGGGCCGGGCACGGCACTGCAGGGGCGCGGGCACGGCAACGGGCGAGATCTGGCCCAGCGGCTGCAAAGGATTTTAAACTTTCTCTTTTATTTCACTGCTGTGAGCTTATTTATTTTGCCAAAGCTGCTTCCCTTAATCAATTAATTCCCAGAAAATTCCAGAAATTAAATAATTAAGCAAAGGATTTATAAAATTATTTTTCTAGCCCATTTTTTTCTCAGATTTTTTTTCAAATTTTATTCTTTTCACTCATTGAGACTTTTAATTCCATTTCTGAAAATTCTTTTTGCACAATATTTATATAGGGATAATTTCAGTGGTGTTACAAACCTACCCCCTTAAACAGACTCGTCCGAGATTCGCAAGCTCAGGCGAAGAGATGCGGTGCGCAGACTTCAATTCATCTTCGCGTTCCCACGTGGCTTCATCCCGAGTGGTTACTCCATTGAACTTTGCAAAACCTGATCACTCGATTCCGAGTATCCTTTCACGGGTCTCAAAGGATGCGAATGGGCTTCTCGACATAGGTCAGATCTTCCTGAATCTCGATCTGCTCTGGGTCGGCTTCTTCGGCTGGTACTCGCAAGCACTTCTCAACTGAGTACATGAAAGACATCGTGTACTCCCGCCAAGTAGAAGGCAACTCTAGTTGATAAGCAACTTTCTCCTTTCCGTTCCAATATCTTGTAAGGTCCCACGTAACGTGGTGCCAACTTCCCTTTAGTCTGAAATCTGTGTACTCCCTGAGTGGCGTGACTCTTAAATACACATAGTCACCTTCCTTGAAACTAGATCTCTTCTGCGGTTATCCGCATAGCTCTTCTGGACGAGACGGACTGTGCTACTCGAAGTCGTTCCTGTATGATCTCACTTTTTCTCCGCTTCCCGTAGGATATCCGTCCGTATACTTGTCGTTCTCCTGTCTGGTCCCAAAGCAAGGGCGTGCGACATTTCCGTCCATACAAAGCCTCGAACGGGCCATCTTCAGACTTGCCTGGTAATTATTGTTTATAAGAAAACTCAGCATATGGTAGACTCTTGTCCAATTCCACCGAAGTCAATGGCAACAAGCTCTCAACATATCTTCTAGGATTTGATTAACCCGTTCAGTCTGTCCATCCGTCTGCGGGTGATAAGCAGTACTGAAGTTTAATCGAGTACCATCTCTTCTTGCAGTCGCTGCCAAAACTTAGAGGTAAACTGACTTCCTCTGTCCGACACAATCTTGCGGGCACTCCATGCAAACATACGATTCTGGCCATATACAACTCTGCCAACTTATTACCGAATAAGTTGTCTTGACGTATGAAGTGGGCTACCTTTGTAAGTCTGATCCACACGACCCATAGATTGAATCAAATCCCGATGCGGCCTTGGCAATCCGTGATGAAATCCATTCCTACTTCTTTCCCACTTCCATTCAGGGACCTTAAGGGGGGGGGTTTTTTTTTTTTTTTTTAACAATCCTGCTGGCGTTCTGATGCTCAGCCTTTACACGCTGCATACATCACAAACAGCCACATATTCTGCTATCTCTCTCCGCATACTAGAACACCAAAATTTCTCCTTCAGATCTTGATACAGTTTGGTGCTTCCAGGTGAATGGAATACTGTGTTCCGTGAGCTTCATCTAAGATCAGCTTCTTCAATTCCTCCTTGTCCGGCACACAGATTCGCTTCCGAACCACACAGGTACCTTGTTCATCCTCCGAGAATCCAATGGTTTCCCTTTCTTCATGTTCTTCTTGATTTCCAAAATGTCTGCATCATCTTTCTGCACTTCTCGAACCTGACTACCAAGGTAGGTCGTGCTTCCAAGGCTGCCACAAATCCTGGCTGCTCGACAATACTCAATTCAATCGTCCAAATCTTCACATAACTCCAACGATATTCGCTGCTGACTTTCCATGGCGTTGCAGTAGCTTTTCCGACTGATGGCATCTGCCACTACATTAGCTTTCCTGGATGATAATGTATCTTGAACGTCGTAGTCCTTGATCAACTCCAACCATCGCGTTGCCTTAAGTTCAAATCTAGCTGGGTAAAAATATACTTCAAACTTTTATGGTCTGTAAAAACTTCATTACTATTACCTATGAGGTAATGTCTCCAAATCTTCAAGGCATGCACATACCGCGGCTGCCTTTAAAATTCCAGGGGGGTCATGGGTAGGATAATTTTCTCATGAGGCCGTAGCTCGTGAGTGCATATGCCACCACTTCCCTTCTTGCATTAACACACATCCAAACCTTGCCGAGATCATCACAGTAAACTTGAAATCCTTCTTGGGATCGTCATGATCAACACTGGTGCGGTACAAGCTTGCTCAACTCTGAAACCTTGCTCACACTCTGGGGTCCATAAAATTTTACATCCTTCTGAAGCAAACGAGTCATGCTTCGGCGTTCTGGAAAACTTTCTATGAACCGACGGTATATCGCCAATCCTAAGAAACTCCGAACTTCGGAACCGTTTTGCGGGCTGCTTCCACTGGTTACTGACTCAACATTAGTTGGGTCTACTGCTCCCTCCGGCAGTGATACATGTCAAGAAACTTCACTTCCGAAGCCAAAACTCACACTTACTCAGCTGGCATACACTGGTGTTGCCGAAGAGTCTCCAAAGTGGTGCGAAGATTGTTGCTCATGCTCTTCTTTAGTCTTTGAATAGACAAGGATATCATCTATTGGAAAAACCACCATAAACTTATCCAAGTATTTCATAAATACCTTATTCATCAAGTTCATGAAGAATGCAGGGGCATTAGTTAATCCAAAAGACATAACTGTGCATGTCATATAACCATACCTGGAAAGCCGTTTTGGGAATATCTTCTTCCCGAATCCTTAACTGATGATAAACCTGAACGAAGATCTATCTTGGAGAACACTGTGGCTCCTTCTAACTGATCAAAATTAGATCATCAATCGAGGTAGAGGTACTTATTCTGATAGTGACCCCTTCAATCCATGAGTGCACGGTAGTTCCACACACATCCGTTGAGTTCCATCTTTCTTCTCCACGAAGATAACCGGCGCTCCCCAATGGCGACGTGCTTGGTCTGATGTAGCCTTTGCCAACAACTCTTCAACTGCTTTTTCACTTCTGCCAACTCATTAGCTCCCATCCTAATACGGTCTCTTGTGGATAGGGGCAGTGCCTGGGGCTAGGTCTATTCTGAACTCAATTTTCTCTTTTAGGTGGCATTCCTGGTAGATCATCCGGAAAACATCTGGGTATCCCGACTACAGGGAATTTCGTTAGGTAGGTTTGTCGGTTCAAAGAGGTTGGAATAAGATGAGGTATTAAGGACACGAAAGATTTACTTTCTTCCCAGGTCAGAATTACGGTTACGGTCCTTGTGGCACAATCTTAATTCCTTTGGTGACGAGTTAACAATTCATCCCTAGGATGACAGCAATACTCTGGATTCTATCAGGCAGATCGTGAGATAGATGCCACTATTTCTATGTCACAGAGGACTACTTTTGAGTTGTAGCGTCTGATGGCCAGGTTGTTGTTATGAGAACAGTTGTTCTCAACTTCCGAATAGTAGTTCCATGTCATTAGCAAACCCCAGCCGATAGAAAGAATGGGTAGCACCAGAATCAAACAATACTCGTAGCAGGTACTGAATGTAACAAGAACATACCCAAGATGAGCCTTACACGTGGCGCGGCTTGAGCTTCCTCTGCGCCGAGGTGACGTGTTACCCAGAGCTTT
>RYFJ01002942.1:0-28364 GCA_003991445.1 Oryza meyeriana var. granulata | reverse complement strand
ATGTGGCGCGCTAGCGAATCCTACGCTAATGAGAGTTTCAGTACTTATCGGCTTAATTAACCACCTCCGGCGCCAGCGCGGTATAAACTCTGGGCAATAGGGTACGCCCATGAGGGCCCAGCCGAATCTACGCTAATGCAAGGTCGAGTACCTTATTTGGCTTTTAACCCAAGTCGAGAAGACTTACATCGTCCAAGCGCGCATCCGGGGTTCTCATGCACCACGTCACACCTAAGGAGGGCAAGCAGATCCTGCAATATAACCTACTTAGGCTTATGTGGCAACCAGGTTGCATCCATAACGTAAGTCGGCAAAGGCTTGCAAATAAGGATTTCTCTGGCTGATTTGCGGTTACCGACACTAAAAACTCACCTGACATGCGATGGATGATACTTCTATAGAGCTATCTGGGTAGGTCGGGTTCAGCTGGACTTATTGGTAGCAGCCACCAAGATATGAGTTCCTACAGTAGCATGCTCCATGTGGGCCGTTCCCCGCAGGCTGAGTTGAATATTATAGCGCTGGTGCTACTCGGCGACAATCAGGAGCCGATAGGTAAAACAGATAGGCTTCATGAGAGCCTTATTGCTAAACATATACGTTTGGGTATCTGTTTTATCCACCAGACAGTCTCGAGGATATATAGCCTACAAGATCACAAGCTGGCTCCCCCCCCCCCCTCCGCCCTCTTCATTAAAATTGGGGATGCCAGGTATAGATTTCTCCGGGTACACCTGACCACGCCGTGGATTTATTTTCATAAAGTGGTACTCGCCGACATGCGTGGCCATTAGATGCCATGAGGCAACACCCCTCTTATTCCCGCTGACATGATGCGAGGAGTCTAACTTTCGAGTAGTGCACTACTCGGGAGGAGACTACAAATTTCTCATTCCCGCTGACATGACGTAGAGGAGTCAATTATTTGAACTTCTGGGTGTGACGCGCACATCGGAAAAGACTATAAACCCCTCTTCCAGCTGACATGACGCTGAAGAGTCCATATTACGAGTAGTATCCTACTCGACAAGACTATATACCCATTCCGACTGACATGAAGTCGAAGAGTCCTACATACGAGTAGTTTCCCTGCTCGATAAGACTATAAATCATATTCTGGTTGACATATACCGAGAGTCTCATATACCCAGTAGTAATCTACTCGGGAAAGACTTCCAGGTTAAAGATCTTTGACTTTATGTTCATATGGTCGATTGTTCTTCACAATTTAAGCACAAGCGTAGGTCAGGTGATACACATAATAGGTGCGCCTATTCGGTCACACTATTCATACTTCTACATGGAGCCTTCATAGCCTCGCTGCCAACTGACATGAAGCAGGACTCGGAGAAGCAGCACTCGGGACAAAGTGTACTCGGGAGCAATGCAACTAGGGGAAGAACTTCACCGTGAGGGATTGAGCACTCGGCATCAGCTGTGACTCAACTATGAAGGTCTCAGGGGCTACTGTGGGTGCCATGGGCCCGGGTATTCATGACAAGCATATGGGCCACTGGATAGAGGATGGGTCTTAGCCTTGTAATTAGAGATATAGCTAGATTCGGTAGACTTTGCCTTGTATAGAAAGGAATATACAGTCCTAGTCGGGTGCCGTTATTCTCTAAGAGGAGATCCCTTGCCGTAATCCGTTGGGACTCCTACCTTGTAACCCTGTCCCCCAATATATAAGGGAGCAGGGCGCCCCATGAGGGCAGGTGGAGTTGATTCACCAGAATACCAACCTACAAATCCTCAAAGGAATAACACCACAACTGGACGTAGGGTATTACCTCACATCGGGGGCCTAAACCAGTATAAAATCTCTCTGTATTCCTTTGCAATCCATCAAGTTTCCATCCGTCGAGTAGCCCCATATATTTATTGCCGGTGTAAAACATCGACACATACTATTCATATTCTTCCATGAAGCCCTTCATAGCCTCGTTGCCAGCTGACATGAAGCAGGACTCAAGAGAAGAAGCACTTGGACAATGAGTACTTAGGAGCAAAGCACTCGAAAATCTCTTCACCGTGAAGGATGAGCACTCGGCATCAGCTGTGCGACTCAATGTGAAGGTTCTCAGGGGCTACTGTGGAGGCCATAGGCCTCGGGTACCTCAAGGAAGGCAATTACGGCCACTCGAACAGAGAGTGGGCCGGTCCCTACAATTGGAGATAGAGTAGGACTTGGCTTCATATTACCTTGCATGACAAGGAAAGGGATATATCCTAGCCGGACTCTCTATATACTGAATAAGGAAAGCCCTTGGTCATATCCGAGTGGGTTTCTACCCTGCCACCCCTCATCCTCTAGTATATAGCGGCGCCCGGAGGAGGGGTAGGGAGCTCGCTGGGCAGAGATAGATAGAAATCTCACCAGAGAAACGCTCAAAGGCAATACACCACAAACTGGACGTAGGGTTTATTACCTTATCATCTCGAGTGGTCGATGTTTTACACCGGGCAATATGATTATAGGGCTACTCGGCAAGGGGAAACTCGATGGATTGCAAAGGAACACGGAGAGATTTTATACTGGTTCAGGCCCTCGATAGTGAGGTAATCACTGCCTACGTCCAGTTGGGATGTATTCCTTTGAGGATTATGGTGGTGGTTCTGATGAACTCTTGATGATCTGCAATCTCATGCCCTCAGGGGGCGCCATGCGGCCTCCCCTTATATACAGGGGTTTTTAACGCCGAAAATTTGGTACGATTCGCGTCGGACTTGGTTAAGGAAAGAAGTGATATCAGCCGTTGGGAGCTAATCCAGAAGAAGCCGGATTCGGGAAGGAATCGTGAAGACCACGCTATGGCAGTTAATTATCTTATCTATTAGATAGTTTTATCTTTTAGGAAACCTAATCTCTTGTCCGATCAGGTCTGTTAGTTTTCCTTTTTCTAGTTAGGAAAGTCTTGTTACGTGTCCTATAAGGACTCTTGTAACTCGGGGTATATATACGTATGCCCGGGGACCTTGTAAACTATCTAATCGATCAATACAACTTCGGCGCATCGCCACCCTTTACCAACGGTTCTTGCTTCTCGAGCGGGGCTGCATCGGTTAGGTCCGAACTCTTGCGAGAGGGTAAGTCTCGTTACCCCGACTACCAATCGGCTAGGACTTTCTCGGTTAGGTCCGATATTCTAGTCGGTCTATGGTAGTCGGCTTACCACGGTGTATCGGATCTGTCTACGGCTGCATCGGTTCGGTCGGACCTCTTAGGCTGGTCAGGTATATCACATCACGCGTGCGTAGATCTTATCAGTTTACTGGGGGCGATTTATCATCAGTTCGTGCTGCATCGGTTGGGTCCGACCTACTGAACTGCCAGCGATAAATCGTTCCTGCTAGGCTGATGGTTTTTGCGCAAGCGTCTTATCGGAATGTATAGCCGGTAAGTTATTTTCATCACAGTTGCATTAGGTCTATCAGCTCGTTGAGGTTCCTTTACTATTATCGATCTGTGTTGCATCAGTTAGGTTTGAACTACTAGATCGATAATAATAGATTTATCCTTGTCGGGCCGATCGGTGTATATGCGACGTTCTATCGGAGTGCTTAGCCGATAGGTTATCTTTTTATAAAGCCGACTGTATTATCCATACTGTTTTGGTCATCTATATTATCATCGGTTTTCTAGCCGATGCATATGTGTTTCCTCGGCAGTCGGCTGGCTTACTATCTTGCTTATCTATTTTATCATCGGCTCCTAGCCGATGCACATGTTATACTGACATCTTGTCTATTTGCTCATAGCGCTATCGGTTTCCTAGCCGATACACAGGTGCCATCGGCCATCGGCTACAAGGAGCCTACATCAGCCTGTATCAGCCGATAGCCGATGTGCAGTTGCTGTTGACCCGGGCGCAAGCACAAGCGAGGACCCGGGAGCGCAAGTACAGGCGAGGGCCCGGGCACGAGCATAGCGGCGATCGGCTGGAAGGAATCCGTATCGGCTTGCTGGCCGATTGGATCAGTAATCTAATTTCTTCATCTCCTTGTCAATTGCTGGGTCAAATTGACTGGCACGCCTGCGAACCTCAAGATTTTAGGACCTGCACTGGAGCTAAGCAGATCTCCCAGGCCTTCGTATGTTCAATCGCATCAAACCAGATCATCAGCGAGCTTTTTGGCACACCCGGTGGTTTTTGGTGCGAACAGGGGTACAAGGTAGGAATCCCAGCCGGATACGGCCAAGGGATTTCCTTCTTAGAGATACATCTTACCCGACTAGGACTGTATATTCCTTTTTGTACAAGGCAAAGTCTGTCGGGTGCTACTATAGCTCTAACTACAAGACTTGGCCCATCCTCTATCCGAGTGGCCCATATGCTTGTGATGAGATACCTGGGGCCCATGGCCTCCACAGTAGCCCCTGAGACCTTCATAGTTGAGTCACAGCTGATGCCGAGTGCTCATCCTCCACAGTGAAGATTACCCGAGTGCATTGCTCCCGAGTACTCTTTGTCCGAGTGCTTCTTCTTCCCGAGTCTTGCTTCATATCAGCTGGCAGCGAGGCTATGAAGGGCTTCATATAGATGTATGAATAGTATGCGCCGAATAGGCGCACCTATTAGGTGTAGCCCCCAACTGTGTGCTTAATTGTGAAAACAATTAAACATAAAGTCAAAGATCTTTAACCTTATAGTCTTTCCCGAGTAGTATACTACTGGTATATGAGACTCTTCGGTATCATGTCAACTGGAATGTGATTTATAGTCTTGCCGAGTAGCATGCCACTCGTATATGGGACTCTTCAGCTTCATGTCAGCCGGAAAAGGGGATTATAGTCTTTCCCGAGTGGCGTCCCACTCGGAAGTTAGACTCCTCAACATCATGTTAGCTGGAAAAGATATTTATAGTCTCTCCCGAGTAGTGCACTACTCGAAAGTTAGACTCTTCAGCGTCATGTCAGCTAGAATAATGTCGCTCATGGCAACTGTTGGCCAAGCATGTAGGCCGAGTACTACTTTATGAAAATAGATCCATTGTGTGGTCAGGTGTACTTAAGAGATACCTGCATCCCCAATGTTGATGAAGACTAGCTTATGATCCTTATAAGGATATATCTTCAATACCTGGTGGATAAAACAGATACCCAAACATATATGTTAAGCAATTAGGCCTTCATGAAGCATATCTATTTACCTCATCGGTTCCTGTTGGTAGCACCTGTACTGTGATATTAACACAACCAGCGTATAGCCCATATTGAGTGTGCTACTGTAGAAACTCATATCTTGGTGGCCTAGTACCAACTGTGTAGGCCCAAGCCCATGAGTCAGCACAGGCTCTATAAAGGCTGGGGGAGAGAGAAAAGATTCCTCTATCTTCCCCAAGCGACCAATCATTTCTTCTTCCCAACTCTGCACCAAAATTTTGCCTCCCGCTCCGCTAGGGTTCGCCATTGCTTGCTCCTCCCCATCAAAGCTCAAGTGATTTCGCCTTCCTTTGTCCATTCCAAGCCCCCGACTGCATTTCCCCCAAATTTCTTGTCCCCCCGACCATGCCGAAGGTTCCAGATTTCGTTGGGGCATCGGACAAGGGGTGGCCGACCTCGGATTGCAGCCGGTCGAAGCTGGCAAGGCTGGAGAAATCGCTGCGGCTGCAAAGCCATGACATCATCTGCTGGCGCCTAGCTGAGGGTGAGTCGGTTCCAAATCCCCAAGCCAGCGAAACTGTTGTTTTTGCCTCTTTCTTTGACCGGGGTTTGTTTCTTCCGTCCTCTGCGTTCCTCCGCCGTCTTCTTAGCTTGTATGGATTGGAGTTGGTGAATCTGAATCCCAACTCAATCCTGCAAATCTCTATTTCGTGACTCTTTGTGAGTGCTACTTGGGTGTAGAGCCCCACTTTAATTTCTTTAGGCACTTATTCCACATCAAGCCCCAACCCTCCAAGAATAAGGTCCAGGTGATTGGGGGGGCTGGCCTTCAGTTGAGGAGTGAGATGAAGAAAATATATATCAATCTTCCTTTGAAATCCTCGTTGAAAGGTTGGCATAAGGAGTGGTTCTACTATTCAGATTTGGAACCCTCCCTGCCTCCATTCACCGGCTTGCCACCGGCGGTCTCGCCAAGTTGGTCGTCGGACCCAACCTTTGAAGAGATGGGCCAAGTGCATCAGTTGTTGGTGAGGTTGGAGAAATTCAAGAAAGCCGGCCTGACCGGCCCCTGGGTCGCCAAGCGCTTCTTGACCCGGCGCGTCCAGCCATTAAAGCTGAGGAGCGAATTCTGCTGGGATTACTAGGGGAAGAATGACCTTGACCGAGAAAGCCGAGAGGTGATTGACCAGCAAAAAGTGAGTGAAATATTGTTCACTTATTTCTCAAGTGGGGTGGTCGAAACCGAGGACGCAGAACGCTCCATCGCGGCTTATAGCCGAAACCGGCCTCGTCCCGAGGTATCCCTTGTTGCTCTTCTGTGTGATGAATGTCTGTAGACATGTATCCATAGTTGCTCAGCGTCGTGCAATATATATTGTTGAATCGTTTGCAATGGTGCAAGGAGTTTGATGATGACTCCCGTCCGTTGTTGGCCACAAAGTCAAAGAAGAGGCCGAGAAGTCCTTCTGCCGCCCAGCCCGACTCCAAGAGAGCGGGGAAGAAATCCATTGTAGATCAGGGCAAGAAGAAGGTTGTGAGGCCGAGTGCCGTAGCTGGGAGTTTAAAGATAAGGGACCCCGCTGGCACAGCACCCAGGCCATCGAGTCCCAGACCGAGACCGGCGCAGTCGAGCTCAACATCATCGAGCCCAACCCAAGTGCAGCCGAGTACAAGGTTGACCCCAGCGCCGCCGAGTACCCGAGTGCCCCAGCCGACCACACCGCAAACGGGGCCAACCAGGACAGAAATGCCACCGCCGACTGCCGCGCCCTCAGGCCTGACAGCCAGCAACCCTCCAGTGCCGCCCTCTAGATCTCCCGGACAGAAGCTCAAGTTCTCCAAGAGGTAGGCCATTCTGGGTCTTCTGAAAATCATGTTCAGCATTGTAGCATCTTGATGTTTGACTCGTTACGCAGGAAGCGGGCCGATATTGATCTTAAGCAGACCCCGCCGACTACCCCTGCTATCGAGCCTGCCCCAGCCAATCCAGCGCTAGTGAATGCGCCTGCTGAGCTGGCGACAGCCCCAGTTTCAGAAACTGGGACCACCCCGACTGCAGGGCCGCCGACCCCGGCCGACCAAGGGGCGGTTGCTTAAGCCGCTGTTCTAGCCCCTGAGCCGGCCCCCGTTGTCGAAGCCATCTCTGCAGGTTGCCATCCTAGTCACCGTCATCATTGTCATTGTCGGTGCTATCCCTTCCTTCAGACAGACCCGACCTTCCTAGGATCGAGGCCCCTCAGCGCAAGTTCCCGAGGATGTTCCGCTGGACGGCGCTCGACGGAACTGCACGGAGCTACAAGGTCGATGAGGTGGCAGCGGAAAATGAGCGTAAAGACATGCTTCGTGCCACAATCGCCGCGTCCCAGGGGATCTAGGTATGGCTTCTATTGTATTGGAATCTCGGTAATGTTTCTTGACGCCTGACTCTGCTTTGACTTGTTACTCCCCAAGTAGAAGATTGTTGATCGCTCGGAGAAAATGCACGAGGTGCTGACCGAATCACCCCCCAACTCCAAGAATTGGACCAACTCTAGGCCTTGAAAGCCAAAGTGGAAGGGTGCAGCCAGGAGAGGGAATCTTGGCTGAGGGAGGCCGTCACCCAGCTCAGGAGTGAGAATTGGGACCAAGCCAAGAAGATAACATGTGAGGCTCCAGAACACTTCTTCTTGACCAAATCCTTAATATATTTCTCCAGCTGTGTTATTTCCCGATTGCCCAGTTGTGTCTTGACTGCAACATCGAGTTCTTAACTAATCTATCGTGCAGCCCTCGAAGCCGAGTTGAAGACCCAAATGGAGGGAGAAGAACAGCTGAAGGAGGCCAAGAGAGCCAGGGCCGAACTTGAAAAAGACAAGGCCGACCTGACAACAGCCAATACCGAGCTTGAGCGAGAGAAGGCCGAGTTGAAGGAGGCCAACGCCAAGCTCGAGAAGGAAAAAAACCGAACTAAAGAGGACCATAGCCAGGTGGGAGGCCGACTACGACAGTAAGTCTCCTTTCGACGATGATCTTAACCAATCCATTAATTACTCCATCTACAGCTTTACCTAACAAGTTTACTTGTCAGTGAACCCAGGTAGCTGCTAGAGCCAATTCCCAAGCCCAATTTCAGGCTTACGCAGAGGAGATAAGGGTCGTCAAGGAGTCACGGGAGGCCCTCCTCGGATCCGTGAAAGGGCTCCTTGACATCATGGATCCTCGCCCCGTGGGAACCAGCTGCAGCTCGATCGCCCAAGTGGAGGCGCGCCTTGAGGATGCATCGAGTGCCTTGAAGAGGTACTCGGATGAGCACGTCATTGTCGGCATAGCCCGAACCCTACCAATGACCAAGTCCATCTACCCAAGGGCAGATGTTGAAGCCATCAGGGAGGGGTTTGCCGAGGAGACAACTCCTGAGGAGGCGCTGGAGCTGATAGCCAAGGCGAGGCCGATTGCAGAGATTATCACCCGAGACCTGGGTCTGTAAAAACAGTACATCATGTAGTCGGTGTATTGTGGATTTTTGCAAGGACATGTGTAAATATATGTGCAATGTCACCAAGCTTTAGACTATTACTCAGTTGTCATTAGCTTTACTCGACCATATAGCCTACACCGAGTTGATCTATAGGAACTTAATAAAAACGTTCACTGCAGAAAGCTGCACTCGGGCAGACATAGGAAAGTTGTAGTAAAACTTCATAACTTAAGTAAAATAGGCTCGTATATTATTGACAAAGCACATATAATACATGCAGCCCCCGACTCACTACTCGGTTGAAACAAGCGGCGTAGTGAGTCAGAGAAAAGCTATACACATGAAATTTGTAAAATTCAGGTATAGAAAGGACGTAGCTGTTCTATATTCTATGAGTTGCTGATGAGGGCACCATCTTCGGTCTTCAGTCGGTAGGCGCCTGGCCGCGTGACCTCGGCTATAACGAATGGCCCTTCCCAGATAGGGGATAGTTTGTGCCTGTCTTTGGTGGTTTGTATTTTTCTCAGGACGAGATCTCCGACCAAAAAGGTGCGGCCACGGACATTGCGATTGTGGTAGCGACGCAGGGCTTGAAGATACCTTACCGACTGGACTGTTGCGATATTCCTCGCTTCTTCCAACTGACCTAGTTCGACCAATCGGATATTGTTTAAGATGTTTTCTGAGTAAGCCCGAACTCGTGGAGCGCCGAACTCTACCTCGGTTGGTAGCACAGCCTTAGCACCGTAGACCAGAAAGAAAGGGGATTGCCCTGTTGCCCGACTGACCGTGGTTCTAAGAGACCAGAGAACAGATCGGAGCTCTTGGACTCACCGGCCCATGTATGGTTGTAGTCTGTCGAATATCCTGGCCTTGATACCATATAAGACCATACCATTGGCTCGTTCAACCTGCCCGTTGCTCCGCGGGTGTGCCACAGACGCATAGTAGATCTTGATGCCGAACTCGTCACAGAAATCTTGAAACACGCCGCCCATGAACTGAGTGCCGTTGTCGGTGATGATGCGGTTAGGGACCCCGAATCGGTATAATATACTCATGATGAAGTCCTTTGCTCGTGCCGCTGTTATGGTTGCAACGGGTTTGGCCTCAATCCACTTGGTGAATTTATCCACTGCGACGAACAAGTGTGTGAACCCTCCTAGCGCTTTCTTGAAAGGCCCAACCATGTCAAGCCCCCATACTGCAAAGGGCCAAGAGATTGGGATTGTTTGGAGTTCTTGGGCTGGGAGATTTGTTTTTCTTGCATAGAACTGGCAAGCCTCGCATGTGCGAACAATGTCTTTTGCATCTGTTACTGCTGTTGGCTAGAAAAATCCCTATCGGTAAGCCTTTCTGACTAACATCCTGGATGCGGCGTGGTTGACACATATGCCCGAGTGGATCGACTGCAGGATCTGCTTGCCCTCCTCGGTGGTAACGCAGCGCATGAGGACACCGGATGCACTTCTTCGGCATAGGTCTTCTCCGACAACTAGGAAACTCTTACTTCAACATTTGATCTGTTCAGCTTGGCTGCGATCTTCTGGGAGTTCATCGTCCAGGAGGAATTTGAGAACAGGAGTTCGCCAATCTTGACATATGTGCAGCACCTCGTCTGTCGCCGGGGTAGGTTCGTCTCCCAACTGCTCTAGCGCCGGTTTCTTCTTGACTGATGGCTCCATGAGTTGCTCGACAAAGATCCCTGTCGGGACCACTTCTCGCTTGGATCTCATATTTGCCAATTCATCTGCAGCATCATTGTATTGTCGTAGGACATGTGTTATCTCCAGCCCGTTGAACTTGTTTTCCAACTTGCAGACTTCCTGATAGTATGCCGCCATGGTATCGTCAAGACATGTCTAGTCCTTCATGACTTGGTTCACCACGAGTTGAGAATCCCCGCACACAACCAGTCGATGTATGCTAGTGATATAGCAATGCGGAGCCCGTAGATAAGTGCCTCGTACTCGGTGATGTTGTGGGAAACCGGGAAGTGGATTAGTAGAACATACTTGAGTTTTTCGCCGGTAGGCGACATCAGTTCGATGCCAGCCCCGGCGCCGCCGATCCGTAGAGAACCATCGAAGTACATTGTCCAGTACTCTAGCTTCGCTATTGATATAGGCATTTGAACTTCTGTCCACTCAGCTACAAAGTCGGCTAGAGGTTGTGATTTGATTGCTGTCCGTGGCTGAAAGGTGATGTCGAATGCCATCAACTTGAGCGGCCAGTTAGCAATTTGGCCGGTGGCCTCACGGTTATGTAGAACGTCCCCGAGTGGAAACGATGTGACCACTGTGTCTTGATGTGCTTGGAAATAGTGCATCAGCTTCCGAACAGTGATGAGTCGGCCATAGAGTAGCTTCTGTATCTGCGGGTATCTCGTCTTCGAGTCGGCAAGGACCTCGCTGACAAAGTAGACTAGCCTTTGGACTTTCTAGATGTGACCCTGTTCGGATCGCTCGACCACCAGCACCGTGCTGACTACCTGAGTAGTTTCACTAGATATAGCATCAGCGGTTCTTGGGGCATGGGTGACGCCAACACGGGGGGTGATGTGAGAAATTTCTTGAAGTCTTCGAAGGCTTGCTAGGCTTCGGGAGTCCACTGGAAATTGTCCACTTTCTTCAATAACTGGAAAAAGGGCATGCCCTGTTCGCCCAGTCGGGAAATAAACCAGCTGAGTGCCGCCATGCAACCTATCCGCTTCTGGACGTCCTTCTGGTTAGTTGGGGGAGCCATGTTCATAATTGCGATGACTTTCTCTGGGTTGGCCTCGATGCTATGATGCGAGACGATGAAGCCGAGTAACTTGCCGGATGGCACACCGAAGGCACACTTTTTTGGGTTCAACTTCATCTTGAATTTTTGAAGATTTTGGAAGGTTTCTTCCAGGTCAGCAATGAGGTCTTCTTTGGACTTGGTCTTGATCACCACGTCGTCGACGTAGGCCTCCACGTTGTGCCCGATCTGAGTGTGTAGACACCACTAAATTGCCCGTTGATCTCCAGCGTTTTTCAAACCGAATGGCATAGTGATGTAGCAGTACGCTCCAAACGGCGTGATAAAAGATGTCTTTAGGCAGTCCTCCTCCTTCAGGCTGATTTGGTGGTATCCCAAGTAGCAGTCAAGAAAACTAAGAAGGTCACACCCTGCAGTTAAATCCACCACCTGATCTATTCTAGGTAGACCAAATGGATCTTTGGGGCACGCCTTGTTGAGATCAGGGTAGTCAACGCACATGCGCCATTTACCATTTTTCTTCCGGACCAGAACTGGGTTTGCTAGCCAATCCGGGTGATAGACCTCTTTGATGAACCCGGCTACAAGAAGCTTGGTTATCTCCTCCCGAATAGCATCTTTACGGTCTTGTGCGAAGTGCTGCAGCCGTTGCTTCACTCGCTTGGCGTCTATCTTCACGTTGAGGATGTGTTCGATCACCTCCCTTGGTACGCCCGGCATGTCAGATGGTTTCTGTCGATGCTTTGCACCGGCAATAAAACTATAGGGCTACTCGGCGAAGGTGAATTCAGTGGATTGCAGAGGAACATGAGGAAGATTTATACTGGTTCAGGCCCTCGATGTGAGGTAATACCCTACGTCCAGTTGAGGTGTTATTCCTCTGAGGTGTTTGATGATCGATGATCTTGTCTCCTGCCCTACGGGGCGCCCTGCCTCCCTTTATATACTAGGGGACAGGAGTACATGATAAGGATCCCAGCCGGATACAGCCAAGGGATTTCCTTCTTAGAGATAGAGACCTATCCCACTAAGACTATGTTTCCTTGTTATACAAGGCAAAGCCTTCCGGGTGCTATCTTATCTCTAATTACATGGTTCGGCCCATCCTCTATCCAAATGGCCCATATACTGGTAATGAGGTACCCGGGACCCATGGCCTCCACAGTAGCCCCTGAGACCTTCATAGTTGAGTCACAGCTGATGCCGAGTGCTTGTCCTCCACGGTGAACATTGCCCGAGTGCAATGCTCCCGAGTACTCTTTGTCTGAGTAAGTCTTCCTTCCGAGTCCTGCTTCATGTCAGCTAGCTGCGAGGCTATGAAGGGCTTCGTAGAGATATATGAATAGTGTGTGCCGAATAGGCACACCAATTAGGTGTAGCCCCCAACTTTCTGCTTAATTATGAAGACAATTAATCATAAAGTCAAAGATCTTTAACCTGGAAGTCTTTACCGAGTTGATTACTACTGGTATATGAGACTCTTCGGTATCATGTCAACCGGAATAAACCTTATAGTCTTGCCGAGTAGGGAACTACTCGTATGCAGGACTCTTCAACTTCATGTTAGTCGGAATATGTGTTTACAGTCTTGCCGAGTAGGATGCTACTCGTATATGGGACTCTTCAGCGTCATGTCAGCTAGAAAAAAGGGGTTTATAGTCTTTTCCGAGTGGCGTCCCACTCAAAAGTTAGACTCCTCCGCATCATGTCAGCGGGAAAAGATATTTATAGTCTCTCCGGAGTAGTGCACTACTCAAAAGTTAGACTCTTCCGCATCATGTCAGCGGGTATAATGTTGCTCATGGCAACTGATGGCCACGCATGTAGGCCGAGTACCACTTTATGAAAATGAATCCACAGCGTGGTCAAGTGTACTCGAGAAAGATACCTGCATCCCCAATTTTAATGAAGACCAGCTTGTGATCCTTGTAAGGATATATCCTCGAGACCTGGTGGATAAAACAGATACCCAAACATACATGTTTAGCAATAAGGCTCTCATGAAGCATATCTGTTTACCTCATCGGCTCCTGTTGGTAGCACCAGCACTATAATTTCAACTCAGCCTGCGGGCGGCCCACATGGAGCATGCTACTGTAGGAACTCATATCTTGGTGGCCCAGTGCTGACTATGTAGGCCCAAGCCCATCTAGTCGGCATCGGCTCCATAACAGCAGGGAGAGAGAAAAAGATTCCTTCATCTTCCCCAAATCAGCCAATCGCTTCGTCTTCCACCTTCGCGCCCAACTTTTCGCTTCCCACCCGGCTAGGGTTAGCTGCTGCTATTCCCCACCCGAACTCGGGCGATTCCAATCCTCTTTGTTTGTTCCAAGCCCCCAATTTGCTTTTCCCCAAATCTGGCCGCTTCCAGCCATGCCGAAAGCTTCAGATCTTGCGGGTGCGCCGGGATGTTCTTGGCCGATTTTAGATTGCGGCTCGGTGAAGCTGAAGTGGCTGGAGAGTGAACTGAAGTTGCCCAGCCAAGAGGTGATTCGCTGGCGGTCGGCTAAGGGTGAGTCAGGCCCAAATCCCCAACCTGGTGAAACGGTAGTTTTCGCCTCTTTTTTCGATCGGGGCTTGTGCCTTCCATCTTCTGATTTCTTCCGCCGTGTCCTTGACTTCTACGGGCTGGAGTTGGTGCACTTGAACCCTAACTCGATTCTTTAGATCTCCATATTTGTTACTCTTTGTGAGTACTTCTTGGGTGTTGAACCCTATTTTATCCTCTTCCGACATCTGTTCCACATCAAACCCCAACCCTCCAAGAATAACATTAATGTGATTGGGGGGCTGGTCTCCAGCTGAGGAGAGATGGAAAGAAGACATATCTTGATCTCCCCTTGAAATCTTCTCTGAAAGGCTGGCACAAGGAATGGTTCTATTGTGCAGATTTGGCTCCCTCCTTGCGCCCATTTACCAGCTTGCCGCCCATGGTTCCCCCAAACTGGTCAGTAGAGCCATCCTTTGAAGAGATGGGCCAGGCACATCAACTGTTGGTGAAGATAGATGACCTCAAGAAGGCTGGCCTGACAGGACCTTGGGTGGCTCGTCGCTTCCTGACCCGGTGCATCCAACCGCTGAAGTTGAGGAGTGCATTTGGCTGGGCCTTTAAAGGCAAAAACGATCCTAACCGAGTAAGCAACAAGTCGGCGAACAAGGGGGCAGTGACTGAGACCCTGTTCGGCAACTTCTCCGAAGGGGTGGTCGCGACCGCGGTGCCCAGGCGATCAAGTCCCAGGTTGAGACCTGCGGGTTTGAGCCCGACATTGCCGAGCCCGGCAACGGCGCCGCCGAGGGGCCGGCCAGAGCAGACACCGCCGAGGGCGGAGGCGCCCAAGCCAACCATACCAGAATCAAGGCCGACTTGGGCTGATATGCCGCCGCCGACTGTGACGCCAACCGAGCCGGCGACCGGAGCTAGCGCTCCACTAGGACCCGGGTCGCCCGGTAGGAAACTGAAGTTCTCCAAGCGGTGAGCGGCTTCGGACCTTCTGAAATTCTTGCATGTTGCTGCGGTGTTCTGATGTCTTGTTTCGTCGTGCAGGAAGCGGGCCAATATCGATCTCAAGGAGACCAATCCGACCGCTCCCCTTGAAGAGCCCGCTCCAGCCGAGCCGGCGGACACAAACACACCCGCTAAGCTGGTGGCCAGCTCGGTCACGGAGACCGAGGTGGTCCCAACTACAGGGTTGCCGTCGCCACCCGACCAAGAGGCAGTTGCTGACGTTGAGCCCCCAGCCCCTGAAGCGTCGCCCGTTGTGGAGGCCGCCGTCGGAGCCCCTGAGCCGGTCCCCGAGGCCACGGGGGACGGCGGCTGTTAACGCCAAAATTTGGTAAGGCCTTGTATCAGATTCGGTCAAGAGGACGGTTGCAGTCAGTTAACAGAAATTGATCCAAGAAGCAGGCCGAAGTCCGAGAAAGAGCCGTGAAGACCGCGCGTGGCAGTTAATTACTATAGTTATTAGGAAAAGGTTTATCTCTTTTAGGAAACCTGACCTCGTGTCCGGTCAGGCCTTGTTAGCGTTTTCTATTATAATTAGGAAATCACAACCGTGTCCTATAGGGACTCATGTTAACTCGGGGTATAAATACGTATGCCCGGGCACCTTGTAAAATATCAACCACAGATCAATACAAAATTCGGCGCATCGCCACCCTTTCGACGGGATCCTGCTTCTCGAGCCGGGCTGCATCGGTTAGGTCCGAACTCCTGCGAGAGGGTAAGTCTCGTCACCCCGGCTACCAATCGGCTAGGACTTCCTCGGTTAGGTCCGATATTCTAGTCGGTTTATGGTAGTCGGCTTACCACGATATATTTACTTTATCTATGGCTGCATCAGTTCAGTTTGATCTCATAGATTGATTAGGTATATCACATCACGCGTGCATAGACTCTATCGACTTACTGGGAGCGATTTATCATCAGTTCGTGCTGCATCGGTTAAGTCCGACCTACTGAACTGCTAGTGATAAGTCGGTCCTGCTAGGCCGATGCTTTGTGCGCAGGCGTCTTATCGGAGTGCATAGCCGATAAGTTATCTTCATCACGATCGCATTATATCTATCGGCCCATTGAGGCATTGTTATCATTGTCGGTCTGTGCTGCAACGGTTGGGTCCGATCTACTAGACTGACGATAATAGCATTACTCTTGATGAGCCGATGGTGTTGTGCGATGGTGTTATCGGAGTGCTTAGCCGATAAGTTATTTGTTAAAGCCGACTACATTTATTCATTGTTTTATCCTATACTCGCTCCATTCAGTAGTCGGCTAGCTTATCAATTATTTATAATTTACGTTATTGCATACTTTATTATATATTCTTGCCTGCTTTATTGTTACAATCGGCTAAGGGCTAGCCGATGGGTTTATTCTGCCGATCCGAGTACAAGTACAAGCAGGTTCCCGGGCACGACTCCAGGTGAGGGCCCGGGCATGAGCCCGGGTAAGGACCAGTGTATGGGCCCGGACAGCGGACGAAGATCCCGGGAGCCGATATAAGCAAGGGCCCGGGCACAAGCATATCTTCATGGCAACACCAGTAACACTAGACTATGATCGGCTAGGATCTATTTGATTTATTTATGCAGTATACTTGCTTATTTTATCGAGTTTATAGCCGGTTTTTGAGTATCCCTTCAGTGATCGGCTAGCACGATGTTTGTTTATTATTATGTTATTGTTCTTGCCGTCATCGGCCTCAAGCCGATGTATAAGTGCTACAGTGCGTATCGGCCATCGGCTGATGAAACGAGTCTAGATCGGCTTCCAGCCGATTGGCTCATTGATCTAACATTTTCCTCCTTGTCAATTACAGGGTCAAATTGACTGGCACGCCTACGAACCTCAAAGATTTAGGACCTGCACTGGAGTAAAGCAAATCTCCCAGGCCTTCGCGTGTCACCGAGACGCCGGACGACCCCCGGCGGGTTTTCGGCGTCAACACGCTTTTGGCACGCCTGGTGGGACCAACGAAGTTTCAACCCAAAGTCTTGATACGAAAAAGAAAAGTTCAATAATCAGATCTGCAACATGACCGGGAAAGAAATCATGACAGACGGCATAATTCCGGTCAGCATGGAAGATTTGACCGAAGAGCAAAAACAGCAGGTTGAGCAGACTATGGCCAATTTCCAGAAGCTTTGCTTGGAGTCTTTCAGCATGACAAGGCAAGGGCCGATTCAGAAGACGCAGTTTCCAAAACCAGTACTGGTAGGAGAATCGAGCCGCACGCAACCCGAGAGTCCACCAATCAAGCCTTTGCAGGAGATGGTTAATGAGGCTGTTCACCATGCGCTCATCAATCAGTCTGGAGTCTTGGTAAACACATTGCATAATCTCATCAAGAAGACGGTTGATGGATCAATTGCCCAAGAACCAACTCGGGGTCCTGTTTACCTCCCACCGAAGGTTGAACCAACTCAGATTGCTCACAACATCAATAGAGATATACCAGAGCATATGTTTACACAGAACCAGGCTGGGGGGCAACAAGATATTCCTGCTGGGTACCATCGGACTGCCTACTATGGAGGATATCAGCAGAATTATCCAGGAGGAGGAGCCGAGCCAGGTACCTACCAGAGGGAGTATCAGAGACAGAATCGGCAACCAACCCCACCGATACAGTATCAGCAGTATCAACAGGAGAATGTGAGAGAAGAAGACTTATCGGCACGGGTTGAAGAGATAGTAAGGGAGCAGTTCAGGATCAAGCCCAAGGAACAAGCATTCATGTATCGGCACCCATATCCTGAGTGGTTCGACAGGGTTCCGTTACCACACCGATACAGGGTCCCGGATTTTTCTAAGTTTTCAGGGCAGGACAACACGTCTACAGTAGAACATATCAGCCGATTCCTGGCACAGTGCGGGGAGGCATCGGCTAAAGAGGCCTTGAGGGTTAGGTTTTCCCCCTGTCATTATCAGGATCGGCTTTTACGTGGTTTTCTTCATTACCACCAAATTCTGTTCGGGGGTGGGCCGATCTGGAGAAACAGTTTCACAAATATTTCTTTGCTGGAATTCATGAGTTGAGACTGTCAGATTTGACATCGGTTAAGCAACGACCGGATGAAACAGTACCGGAATATGTTCAGCGATTTCGGGATATCAGAAACCGATGTTATAGTTTAAACTTGAGCGATGGTCATCTGGCTGATCTGGCTTTCCAGGGATTGCTGGCGCCGATTAAGGAGAGATTTTCTTCGCAAGAGTTTGAATCCTTGTCACACCTAGTACAGAAGGTATCGGCTCATGAAAGCCGATTTCAGGAGTTGAAAAAGGACAAGTATCAGAGGAGAGTTGCTCAGGTTCAGGTCTATTCATCGGACTCAGACGACGAGGAATCTGATGCTGAAGTTGGATTGGCAGAGTGGGCCAGGAACAAGAAGTCAGTATCATGCCCGTGGGTCAAAGATATCGGCAAGGAGGAGAGGTATGATTTCGACATCAATAAAGCTGATAAAATCTTCGATCTATTATTGCAAGAAAAGCAGATACAACTTCCGCCAAACCACGTGATTCCGTCAGCCGAAGAGCTAAAAAAGAAGAAATATTGTAAGTGGCACAACGCGATATCACATCACACCAACGAGTGCAAAGCTTTTCGGCAACAGATTCAATCGGCGGTCGAGCAAGGAAGAATCAAGTTTGAAGACAAGAGGCCGATGAAGATTGATGGGCACCCGTTCCCCGTGAACATGGTTTACGCGGGATCATCATCCAGGGATCAGGCCGATGGAGCAAGACATCAAAGGTACAATCCAAGGATTACTTCATCGGATATGATAGAAAAGTATTCAAGATGCGAGGAACGGAGGGATGAGGCAGAAAGATATAATCCACATTGGAACTGCACATTCTTCCGATTCTGCTGGGATCAGGGGATGAGACTGCCGTCAATAGAAGACTGCCCCGAATGTAATAATTTGCAACCTCAGCAGGGTCAGTGGGAGAAGTTTTCGCATGATCGGCCGCTTGGAAAGAAGGCATCGGTTTATAGCCGATTGGGGCCGATCCACGAAGAGTTCTTTGAAGAAGATGAAGAGGAAGCGCATGGGAAACAAGTCCAGAATCCTCAGTGGTGTCCTAGCGGCATATTCACGAAGAATCAGAAGAGAAGGGCACAACGGCTACGACACCGAGAACATCAAGAAGAGCAATGCCAGGGTCAAGAGGAGGCTGGTCATTGTCCTAAAAGGACCAAGCAAGTTTGGCAAGTAAAGAGGAGGGACGATGAGGACGCATCGGCCCCAGTAAACATGGTATTCTTTCTGCCGCGGGAATATAAGGCGTTTCCATCAGACGAAGAAGGCGATGAGGAGGTTTTCGCTCAACTGACACTACAATCTGATCAGGCCATATTTGATAAACCTGAGGAATCAAGGCATCGGCATCTAAAACCGTTATATATCAAGGGCTACGTAAATGGGAAGCCGATGACAAAGATGCTGGTTGATGGAGGAGCGGCTGTTAACCTCATGCCTCATGCTACGTTCCGGAAATTGGGGAAGACTACCGAAGACCTGATCAAGACAAATATGGTGCTAAAGGACTTCGGTGGGAATTCATCTGAAGCGAAAGGCGTATTGAACGTGGAGTTGACAGTGGGGAATAAAACATTACCCACCACGTTTTTCGTCATCGACGGAAAGGGGTCGTACAGTTTGCTTCTCGGCAGGGACTGGATTCACGCGAACTGTTGTGTGCCTTCGACGATGCATCAGTGTTTGATACAATGGCAGGGAGATCAAGTCGAGGTGGTTTTAGCAGATCGGTCAACCAATATTGCGATGACCGATCTACCAGTCTGGGAAGCCGATGGTGTTGATTGCTTGTCTGGAAAAGTATGGGAAGGAGATTATCTCAAAGTTACCAGCCAAGGGATACAGCCGATTCAGCAAGTCGGCTCTGAATTATTGCTCTAATGGGCTCTATCGAAGACTTCGAAGGGAAACTGGGGCAAGGATTTACGTCGGCCGATGATTTAGAGGAGATTGACATAGGACCAGGGGATAAGCCAAGGCCGACGTATATAAGCAAAAAATTATGTCCTGGACTTCGGGAAGAATTGATAGCGTTGCTAAAGGAGTATCGGGAGTGTTTCGCTTGGGAATATCATGAGATGCCAGGACTAAGCCGATCGATTGTTGAACATCGGTTGCCTATTAAACCAGGATATCGGCCATTCAAGCAGGCTCCAAGAAGATTCAAGGCAGAGTTACATGAGCCGATCAAAGCAGAGATCACAAGGCTGTATGATGCCAAGTTTATAAGGCCATGCCGATATGCTGAGTGGGTTTCTAATATCGTCCCGGTGGAGAAGAAAAACGGAAAATTAAGGATATGTATCGATTTCCGGGATCTGAATAAAGCTACCCCCAAGGATGAGTACCCGATGCCGATAGCAGATTTATTAGTGGATGCGGCATCAGGTCACAAGATTATTAGCTTCATGGACGGAAATGCAGGATACAATCAGATTTTTATGGCTGAAGAAGATATACACAAGACTGCGTTTCGATGTCCTGGAGCTATCGGCTTGTATGAGTGGGTAGTAATGACTTTTGGATTAAAGAGTGCCGGTGCAACGTATCAAAGAGCGATGAATTATATATTTCATGATCTCATCGGCTTGTTGGTAGAAATCTACATTGATGATGTGGTGGTTAAGTCTAAAAGTGAGGAAAGCCATATAGCCGATTTACGAAGAGTGCTGGAGAGGGCCAAGAAATATGGACTAAGGATGAATCCCAATAAGTGCGCTTTTGGTGTATCGGCTGGGCAATTTTTGGGTTTTATGGTTCATGAGCGAGGGATTGAAGTTAGTCAGCGAAGTATCAGGGCCATTAAGACTACAGAGCCACCAAGCAATAAGACAGAGTTGCAATCATTGATCGGCAAGGTAAATTTCGTGAGAAGATTTATATCAAATTTGTCAGGGAGAATTGAATCTTTCACTCCGTTGTTGAAGTTGAAAGTCGATCAAGAGTTTGTGTGGGGAGCAGCGCAGCAGAAGGCGTTTGATGAGATCAAGAACTATCTGAGTTCCCCACCTATTTTGATTCCGCCGCAGGAAGGGAGTGCCGTTTAGGTTGTACTTGTCGGCCGATGAGAAATCCATCGGGTCTGTTTTGATTCAAGAGTTTGAAGGCAAAGAGCGAGTTGTATTTTACTTAAGTAGAAGACTTTTGGACGCTGAAACGAGATATCCTGCGGTGGAGAAATTATGCTTGTGCTTATATTTCTCATGTACGAAGTTAAGGCACTACATACTATCGGCCGAGTGTACAGTGGTTTGCCAGGCCGATGTGGTCAAATATATGTTATCAGCTCCAGTTTTGAAAGGGCGAGTTGGCAAGTGGATTTTTGCTTTGACGGAGTTCGACTTAAGGTATGAATCGGCTAAAGCAGTTAAGGGACAGGCAGTGGCCGATTTTGTTGTACAACACAGAGGAGCTCACGTGGATTATGTGGAACCGATCCCATGGACTTTGTTTTTCGATGGATCGGTTTGCAGACATGGATCTGGTATCGGTTTGGTTATTGTATCGCCTCGGGGGGCAAGTTTTGAGTTTGCTTTTACAATCAAGCCTTATCGGACTAACAATCAAGCGGAATACGAGGCGGTGCTGAAAGGGCTTCAATTATTGAAGGAGATAGGAGCTGATATCATAGAAATTATTGGTGATTCTTTGTTGGTGATCAAGCAGTTGTCTGGAGAATATGAATGCAGGGATGATGTTTTGAGATCATATTACGAAAAGTGTACAGATTTGATGAAGGATTTCAAGATGGTGTCAATGGATCATATTCCTAGAGAGCAGAACTTGGAGGCCAATGATCTCGCACAGGTTGCTTCTGGTTATCGGCTTAATAGGCAGGTTGAGGTTGAGATAGCCGATAACGATATACAAGACAAGGCCGATGACTGGAGGCAGGAGATAATTGATTACTTGCAAAATCCATCGCAATCGGTTTCTAGGAAACTTCGGTATAAAGCCACTAAGTATGTGTTGCTTGATGGGGAATTATATTATCGGACTTTTGAGGGAGTTCTACTTAAGTGCCTGAATTTAGAAGAAGCCAAGTGGTTATGTGCGAGGTGCATGAGGGCGTTTGTGGGACTCATCAATCGGCTCATAAGATGAAGTGGTTATTGAGAAGAGTGGGATATTTTTGGCCGACAATGTTGGAAGATTGCTTCAGGTATTATAAAGGATGTCAAGATTGTCAGAAGTTTGGAAATATACAGCGAGCACCAGCATCGGCTATGAATCCTATCATCAAGCCGTGGCCGTTCAGAGGATGGGGAATTGATATGATCGGCCAAGTTTATCCTCCATCAAGTAAAGGGCATAAATTCATATTGGCGGCGACGGATTATTTCACCAAGTGGGTAGAAGCGATTCCTTTGAAGAAAGTCACATCCAAGGAGGCGATCGAGTTTGTGAAGGAGCACATAATTTATCGGTTTGGGATTCCTCAGACGATAACTACTGATCAGGGTCCATCTTTGTGTCTGATGAGTTTCAACAATTTGCTGCCAGTATGGGGATCAAGTTATTAAATTCATCTCCTTATTACGCTCAGGCTAATGGACAAGCAGAAGCTTCTAACAAGAGTTTGATCAAGTTAATTAAGCGAAAAATTGATGAGCAGCCACGGCGATGGCATACTACGTTAGCCGATTCACTATGGGCCTATCGGATGGCATGTCACGGATCTACTCGGGTGCCGCCGTATCAGTTGGTATATGGGCATAAGGCAGTTTTACCATGGGAGACTAACATCGGCTCTAGGAGAATTTCTTTGCAGAATCAGTTGACAGCCGATGATTATTATAATTTGATGACAGATGAACTTGAGGATTTGGCTCAGAATCGGTTAAGAGCGTTGGAAAGGATCAAGGAAAATAAGGCTAGGGCAGCTCGGCATTACAACAAAAAGGTGGTGAATAAGTCGTTTGCCGAGGGAGATCTTGTGTGGAAGTTGATTTTGCCGATCGGGTCCAGAGATAATAAGTTTGGGAAGTGGTCGCCTAATTGGGAAGGGCCCTATCGGATTAATCGTTGTGTGCCTGGTAATGCTTATATGTTGGAAGATCTCAAAGGGATAGAATTTGCTAAAGCGCTTAACGGAAAATACCTCAAGAAGTACTACCCTAGCGTGTGGATTGATTCTTAAATCGGTTAAGTATGACCGATTTCTAAGAAATTCAAAAAGCCGATGTTTTTCCACATCGCCTAAAGACAGCCGATATCGATTGGTATCGCCTTTAGAACAAATAAACAGGAAAAATTACCACGGGGCAAAAGAGCTAGCAGAAGAGCCGATCAGATTATATGACAGCAGAAGGATGGTTAGCGTGTTCCAGGAAATCGTCAGTCACAAAGGTTTAAGATTTACAAAAATTTTTGGATCACTTCGATTGCGCGCAGGCGGATCTGATCAATCTCATTGATAGCACGGATGTCATCTTCATCAGAGCCCGGGATAGTCTTCAGGTTCTTGCGCCGATGGATGACTTGACGCACTGTCGCTGCAACCTTGGCCTCTTGGTCTTGGATGGCTTGTGGTAGGCCGATTAGCTGAGATTCTGTTGCTACAAGGTCCTTGCGAACTTTCTCGAGTTCTGCCACCAAATCGGCCTCCTTTTTCTTCAGCTAGTCTAACTTAGGTTGGAGCTCTTGGGGGGCAGCAGCCATATCATCGAGTTTTTTCTTCTCTGCTTGGGCTAATAGCCGATCGGCTTGGATGTCTTCGGTAGTCTTCTGTTGGTCAGCACGATCGGCTATGCGCTGTCTAAGCTTGATGAGTTTGAATCTATGGGATTCCAGATATGCTGCAGGAGTTAGCGCGTCGACAAGTTCTTCGGGCAGATGGTGTTCAATTTCTGCGAGTCTTGCCCGGATTGGCCCGCAATCTTCCGCCAGCGCATCAATTGGGTTTTCCAGCCGACTGAGGATGCTCGTCAGATATTCGCGTACGTCGGCTGGGAAGGATGGTTTGGTCGTTGCGCTGGTGGCTGTAGATTCTTCTACCTCTAAGTACTTGCCGATGTCAAAGGAGAACAAATCGGCTAAGGACTGCAAAGTTGACATCGGTGAAAGGATCAGTAAGGAGTTTAAGAACAAGGTATGGATGTAGAGATTACCTGAGGTAGGGCATCGGCAGTGTGAATGACATCGGTTTCAGGAAGTTGAGTATGTTCTTCGGGGTGGCCGATGTCAGCTGATGGAGTAGGGACAGTGTCATCAGCAACCAGAGGACTTGGTGCTGAGAGGGGAGCAGCTGGAGAAGTCATCGGCTCAGCGCTTGGAGGGACGTCAGAGGGATGTTGAGGTTCTGGAGCCGATGATTCAAGCTGAAAAGGGATTTGGTAAGATAAAATAAGGAAGTGGATAATAATAATAACAAGGCTTGGCGCATACCTGAGGAGACGAAGGAGCCGATGTGGTCTGGGGAGAAGATGGCATCATGGCGGCAACATCGGCATCGGTCTTATGTTTCTTCAAGGAGGGGCGATGCGCTAACTTTTTACGTTTTTGTCCCATCGGCCGAGGCGCTTTGAGAAGAGCCGATGGAGATGGAGCATTACGCCCTAAGTTTGGGGTGGCCGATGAAGGCTGATACTGGATCGGCCGACCGCTGTTGCTTGTTCTTGGGGGTTCGACGCTGGCGGCCTGCAAAATTAGAGGTGAGAGTTGGTTGAAGAGGGCGATTAAAGCTTGCAGGTGTTACCTCGTCTTCGGATTCAACATAGTCGGCGTCCAGACGGGAACAGTAATAGGTGGGTGCTAAGCAGAACAGATGTTTCTTCCATTCTGACCACCATCAGACAAAGAGCTTGGTGTTGGCAGTGCAGATGAACACCTCGGTGGCGGCGCCTAGCAGGAGGGAATCTGTGAAAGGACCGCAGCCGATCATATTCCAAGGCGCTACTGACCGTGCCCGGGCTCTGGAGTTTGTTGATGAAAAATAGGCCTATCGGGAGCTGACCAAGGCCAAATTGGCGAGAGCCGATTGATGGATGATAGAACTCATACGATGGCTGAGTTTGACCCAGAGAAAAGCCAGTTGGCAGCAGACAAGGACTGATAGCCGATAGGTATATGGCTTTAGACTCATCATCATTCAGAGCTTTGAGTGGATCGAAATTAGATGGCATCTCGAATGATGATGCATCATTGTACACAAACCAGAGAGTGGCATCCCTGGTAAAGCCATAATAAAACCCCTTGAACCACTGGCTGACTTCAGCAGGGGTTATCTTGCCGCCAGAAAGGGCCGATGCAGCTTCGCCCATAGAGATGCATCGGCGGTAAACAGGGTCTTGGTCTTCTGGGTAATCGGCTGAGAAGGATTGCTTGAGAAGAGAAGTTTCTGGAATGGCCTTGGAGGTATAAACATTGAGCCAGAGTTGTATAAACCACCAAGGGCCCCCAATGTGGCCGACGGGCTGGCCGGCCGATAGCTTAGTTGCCACCTGGTGAAGCAGCTGGTAGGTGGCGCCAAGGAGATAGTGCCCCAACGGAATTTGTTTCCTATCGGCCAGGCACTCTGCCAGGCATTGCATATTGGTCGTCGGGCCGAGGGTTGCACCACCAAAGACGAACCGTTCCAGCCACAAGTTCAGAAAAGCGACATGCTCCCGATCATCAACCGGTCCAGTTCCCTTGTTGTGAAGAGATATATACCTGGACCAGCCGCCGATGTTTTTTGTTTGGAGCCGGTGAGCAGGCTTGAACCGGAGTTTGAAGGGGTTGATGTAGCTCGTCGTATCCAGGCAGGTGAGCATGGTCACGTCCAGCAAAGTGGGGGTCATCGGCCCGTGCCCGAACAAAAGGCATTGAGGGCATCGGACCAGTAGTATGAGGCTGATGCAAGTAGGGACTCGTTCCTTTCCATATCGACCAGGAGAGATTGATGCAGTGGCCGATATGTGATTCATCCCAAAGGGTTCTCTTCACAGCCGATACTCTGATATACCAATCTCTCCATCCAGGCAACCTGCTCGGCCATGACCTGAAGCTGTTGATCCAGTCATTGATTCGCATAGCTGAGTTCTTGAAGGGAATGCGCTGGGTTTCGGCACTGATGAAATCGGTGGGATCTTCGCTACCCATGGGGCCGTGGTAGAAAAAGCTGGGGTAATCGGCGGCCGGAATCAAGATCTGGGCTCTAAGATGCTACAGTAAACAAGAACACCACGAAGAACAAGTAAAGAACATAGCAGATCGGATCCGTATGGGCTATAGATTGGAGGAAAATGATCGAGTGAGAAGATTACCTCAGGAACTGCAGATGTCGATGCCATCGCGAAAGTGGGAGGAGATGCAGGAATCGACGGTTGGAAAGAGGGGCTGTGACGATTCGTCTGGTTGCAATGGAGCTTGACGGAGCTCTGGAAGATGAAGCGGTGGTGCTCTGATGATGTGAGAGCGTAAAAAAGGCAAGGAGACGGAGCGTTTTATAAAGATGTGACAACCGAGCGGGAATCGAGGCCGTTGGCACTGTTTCAAACATTTATGGCAAGTGAGCTGTCTTGGGCCGCCTCGGTATGGGAGAAATTTGGAGGCCCAAAATGAAAGAATTTCGAAGTCCTATTGGAGAACTCCGAAATTGGGGGGCATGTGTTAACGCCAAAATTTGGTAAGGCCTTGTATCAGATTCGGTCAAGAGGACGGTTGCAGTCAGTTAACAGAAATTGATCCAAGAAGCAGGCCGAAGTCCGAGAAAGAGCCATGAAGACCGCGCGTGGTAGTTAATTACTATAGTTATTAGGAAAAGGTTTATCTCTTTTAGGAAACCTGACCTCGTGTCCGGTCAGGCCTTGTTAGCGTTTTCTATTATAATTAGGAAATCACAACCGTGTCCTATAGGGACTCATGTTAACTCGGGGTATAAATACGTATGCCCGGGCACCTTGTAAAATATCAACCATAGATCAATACAAAATTCGGCGCATCGCCACCCTTTCGACGGGATCCTGCTTCTCGAGCCGGGCTGCATCGGTTAGGTCCGAACTCCTGCGAGAGGGTAAGTCTCGTCACCCCGGCTACCAATCGGCTAGGACTTCCTCGGTTAGGTCCGATATTCTAGTCGGTTTATGGTAGTCGGCTTACCACGATATATTTACTTTATCTATGGCTGCATCAGTTCAGTTTGATCTCATAGATTGATTAGGTATATCACATCACGCGTGCATAGACTGTATCGACTTACTGGGAGCGATTTATCATCAGTTCGTGCTGCATCGGTTAAGTCCGACCTACTGAACTGCTAGTGATAAGTCGGTCCTGCTAAGGCCGATGCTTTGTGCGCAGGCGTCTTATCGGAGTGCATAGCCGATAAGTTATCTTCATCACGATCACATTATATCTATCGGCCCATTGAGGCATTGTTATCATTGTCGGTCTGTGCTGCAACGGTTGGGTCCGATCTACTAGACTGACGATAATAGCATTACTCTTGATGAGCCGATGGTGTTGTGCGATGGTGTTATCGGAGTGCTTAGCCGATAAGTTATTTGTTAAAGCCGACTACATTTATTCATTGTTTTATCCTATACTCGCTCCATTCAGTAGTCGGCTAGCTTATCAATTATTTTATAATTTACGTTATTGCATACTTTATTATATATTCTTGCTGCTTTATTGTTACAATCGGCTAAGGGCTAGCCGATGGGTTTATTCTGCCGATCCGAGTACAAGTACAAGCAGGTTCCCGGGCACGACTCCAGGTGAGGGGCCGGGCATGAGCCCGGGGTAAGGACGGGCAGTGTATGGGCCCGGGACAGCGGACGAAGATCCCGGGAGCCGATATAAGCAAGGGCCGGGACAAGCATATCTTTCATGGCAACACCAGTAACACTGACTATGATCGGCTAGGATCTATTTGATTTATTATGCAGTATACTTGCTTATTTTTTATAGCGTGTTTATAGCCGGTTTTTTTGAGTATCCCTTCAGTGATCGGCTAGCAACGATGTTATGTTTATTATTATGTTATTGTTTCTTCTTGCCGTCCATCGGCCCTCAAGCCGAGTTTATAAGGCTACAGTGCGTATCGGCCATCGGCTGATGAAAGAGTCTTAGATCGGCTTCCAGCCGATTGGCTCATTGATCTAACATTTTCCTCCTTGTCAATTACAGGGTCAAATTGACTGGACGCCTACGGAACTCAAAGATTTAGGACCTGCACTGGAGTAAAGCAAATCTCCCAGGCCTTCGCGTGTCACCCGGAGACGCCAGTCGGCGACGACCCCCGCGGGTTTTTCGGCGTCAACAGCGGACGTGGAGGAGGACCCATCGCCATTGTGGTCGTCGGTCATCCGTCGCCCTGCCAGAGATCCCAACCTGCCTCGGATTGAAAGCTCCCTCTGTGTATATGCCCCGGCCATTCACAATGGACGGGCTGACGGGACCGTGAAGAGCTCAAGCTGATAAGTCGTCGCGAAAAGGGAACGTGAAAGCTTGCTTCGTTGCCGCTATCAGCGGGTCCAAGGGAGTCGGGGTATGATTCTTGTGGTAGAGTCTTGGCGTCTTCTCGTT